>PVJA010005442.1:33988-79217 GCA_004027025.1 Myocastor coypus
AAAAAAAAAAAAAAAAAAAAAAAAAAAAAAAAAAAAAAAAAAAAAAAAAAAAAGAAAGGAAGAAAAAGAAGAAAAGAAGAGCAGACACGAAATGCTTTGTGAACATATCAGACATTTCTTATTGATAGTGTACAGATTTCACCAAAGAAGATTCAGAGACTATAATTCACATAAATATAAACAATCTAGAAGTATAAAATGGTGTCCAGTCACAGAGATTGTCATAAGTGATGGGCATAAGGAGACCTCACAGACAGAAGGGGTGAGACTAAGAAAGGAGGCCACAGTCCTTAGTTGAAGAAAGTGGCAGTTGACAGAATCTGGAGGAGCCAGGGACAGTGCCTCCCTCTGGGGCTCCGGAGTTGGGGACCCACCTTGGGTTACAGCCAACTGGTTAAACAGATTTCAGACCTCAGAACCCAGCAGGGATGCCTAAATTTGATCTGTTAATCAAACTCCTAAATTTTCAAAGGCAAGGAGTCCCAAAATGAGGAATAAATACCTTTTCCTCCTGTGACAGGATACTAGAAAGGAAATGTCCCTGAACTCTTCAGCCTCAGCATTCTTGTTCACTCTTAAGCACTACTGAGGACTGAGGACCTGTCTTAACGTACAGTATGCCTACTCATATTTGCTATATTTTAGATTAAAACTGAACTAATTTAAACATATGCAATTCATATAAAAACAATATTCTTTAATTTCTACAAAAAGAAGCCCTTGATTTGGGGTGTGCTATCAAAATATCCCCTGGCAATTGTGCTTCTGAGTTCTGCTGGTCTACTGAAAGGAGCAGCTAATGTTTAAATTTTTCTTTCTCTTACTTTTTAAATTTTTTCTAACTTTGTTGACCAATTTTTGTGTTTATATCTGATAATCTAAACTACTAATTTGAAGACAGCAATATGCAATATAACAAAGATTATTGAATTCTTATCATGTTATTTAGTAAAACTCTGCATCATTTCTAATTTTGTTACTATTATTCTCTTCAAAAAACTCAAAATATCTAGTGGTTCTGAATATTGTCTTAATAAGAGTTATAACATAGGAAATGCTAATACACGAAGAAGGAGAGAATTATGGGTGTGGAGAGGTGCAGGAGCCAGGCGATGTTAAGCTTATAGGTCCTGGTGCCAGTGGTGGGTTTTATCCTTACTGTAATCGAGGCTGCTGGAGAGTTGGAGCCCAGGAGTCATGTGGTCTGGCTTATGTTTTCTATTACTGCGTATGAAGGGCCTCACAGGTAGAAGCTTCACGTTTGTAATACAATACTGGGAAATGGAAGTGAGGGCTGGAGAAGACAGGTCATCAGGGTAACTTAGGGCCAATGTTAGCATGGGCCAGGGCAGCAGAAGATCTACGTGGCAGGAGGCATGAGAGACTGTTGAAAATACAGCCGATTATGGTTTCTATTTAAAATGGCCCCTCATGTGCTCACAGGTCAGGGTTTTGGGAAGGAGGTTGGGTCATGGGGACGCTAACTTCATTGGTGGATTAATCCACTGAGGGACACATAACCTGATGGCATTCACAGGAGTGACCGAGTCCTAGGAGATGATGCCTACTGTCTGGAGTGTGTCCTGCAGTAGTGACCTGGGACTGTATCTTATCCCAGCTCCTCCTTCTCTGCTTCGCTTCCTTCCTGCCTGCCTGGGTGGGCTGCTCTCCCCCACAACCATCCACTGGGGGTCTGAAGCCATGAGGCAGCTATCCATGGACTGAAACTTCTGAAACCGTAAGCCTTTAACCTCTAAGGGTGTTTTCTCAAGCATTTGTCATAGCAATGCAAAACTAACACCAATACAGTAAACAGTGGGAAGTGATTCCAGGAGAGGACAAAGGAGGAGTGGGAGTCATGCTCAGGTTGAGTGGCAGCGGCCATGGCACAGTGGGGGAGGAAAGTTGTGCTTACAGATGGGGATTTATACTTCAGCATCTTCCAGGTGGAGTATTTTGAATGTTGGTAGAATCTGATGCAATGAGGAGCATAAAAAAGCAAGGGTTAATTAATAAAAATATCCTGAAAAGCTTTATATCTTATATGACAGGGAGTGGGGAAGCCAGCTGCCTCCTTTCAAAGGCCACTACAAGGAGACAAGGGTTGCTAAGGGCCTCTGCTGTCCCACTCTCTGTCTGCTTATATCAGTTTCTTTGAGTTTATCTATTAGGAAGTTATAGACTGACATTTGAAGGAAAAGTTCAAGAGCTAAAACTAAATTTGAAAGCCACTACCATAAAGTCGAAGAAATGTAGCTTACATTCTTCATGGTTATATGTTGCCTGGAGAGTTGTTAAAGAAGGGAAGTCTTCCCTTCCACGTTCTTAGTTCTGATGAGGTTCAATTTACATTTTGACCAGCACACAAACACAACTGTAGGGCAAGTTAGCTTGGTTGGTCCAAGAGAGTTGGACCCACAACGGTATCAATTGGACATTAGTGATCGCCTAAGGTGTGCACACACCACTCCAGGTGTTTGGAGAACAAAACAAGAACTAGACATGAAGACTTTGCCCTGCAGAACTTGTGTTCCAGAAGGCAGGTCCTGCTGTTTGCCTTTTCTCCGGGAATTTTGAATTTAGTTGGCTCTACATTTTGTAAGAATTTCTAGTCAAGAACTAAGCCATGGCGCACTGACTGCATGGACTTCCGGATGCACAGAGAAGGGAGGGGACTGCGGGAATGAGGGGCTGTGGCTCTCCGAGAGGGCTGAGCATCCTCTGGAGCATTCACGGCTTCTGCAGCTGCCTTCCATTCCGGCCTTCATCCTCTTTGCCTATAGTGTACGTTTATACTCAAACAATGTAAAAGCCAGTAGTGTCTTGGCTATTTCAGGATGGCTGGTCACTGTCCAGTACAAAAATGCAACCCCAGTGATAATGTTCATTTCTGTTCTGTTCCCTGGGGGCACCCAGTGTAAGTGGTGTCCCTGGTGCCGTGAGTTCAGTGGCCAGTTGCCTCCACGCACAGCCACTGTGACTTCTGCACGGTCCAGACGCAGGCTCCGGAGGAACACCGTCAAGGAGACCTTGTGCTGCCCTTTCCCATCTCACCCTTGCTAGTTCCTCCAACCCTTGTGCCATGGGCAGAAACGACATCAGGTTAATTTGTCAAGTCATTTTCTATTGAAATTTCCAGATATTAATGCGAGGTCATGGAGTTGATGAGCGTGTCACTGCATTGAGGCTGACCTTTTTAATTTGGCCTCTATTTCTTAACCACATTTGTCAGCTACAGAGGCTGAACAGCCTTGAGTTCCCCACATAGTGCTCTCTGCCTAAGTCACTTCTTTAATCACTTTGTACTGATATTTTAAGCTAGGTGGGCAGGGGTCACTTCCCTCTTGGAAGGACTCCAAAGGTGCCGGAGGAGACCTAGAAAAACAGCACTAAATCCTATTGGCTTCGAGTTTGGACGTGAGCCCTGCCTTAGGGCGCTGGGCTGGGCGGGGAGGCGGGGGGTGGGGGGAGAGATAAAACGAAGAAAAGGCTTGAATCCAACCAGAATTCAGTTGTCTCCCAGCTCCTTTTATCCTTTCTTTCAGGTAAGATTTCACCTCTTTTCTCACGGGTGCCAGCCAAGCTTGTGGTCAGACTCTACCCACGAAGGGAGCAGGGGACAAGGAGGAAGTGGAAGCAACTTCCAGCCCTGGCATTGTCCAAGCGTAGCTTGCCACGTGACGAAAGCCGATTTGTCACGCCTTCTTGGCTTCTCCGCACTGTTCGCTCCTTCTAACCAGTGAGAACCCAAGCAGGTCCTCACATGAAAAACAAAACTGTGGTCTCCCGATTGGTGGGTGACTTGCTCGTCATGTTATTCTTGGGATATTTGTTGAGGTCCCTGCCCAAACATTTTTGTGTGTGTGCAAAAATAGACACATTACCACAGACTTTCTTCCAACCTGGGGTAAAATATGTGTCTCATCCTTTCCCTTGGCAGAACTGCAGATCCTGCTTCCCAAGTCCTCCTTAAAACCACATTCTTAATATTTTGTCTTATTCACTATGAGGACTTTAACCTCATTTAATAAAATTGTCTACAGTATGTACAGTTCAACTAATTGAGCTTGTATTATGACCTGATTAAAGAGAGAAGCTTTGTTTTATGCTAACTGAACTATCAGGCTGATCTTTAGGTTTTGATTTACTCAGGAATTGATCTGAAAATATTTATGGATGATGCTGTACAGTGTATCATGTCACATATCAACTTCCCACGAGAAACATAATCTTTATGTACTGTAAACACAACACGTGTTAATAAAAAATTAAAAAGAAAAAACTTATAGAGTAGCAGTAATGTAACTTCCTACACGAAATTTGTTGGAACATTGCCTATGATAGCAAGGGCCGCACTCACTGCTCACCTGGTCTGCTGACCCTACCTCTTGGATGTGCGGGAGAAACTCTGCAAGTGACCGATCAAAGGCAGATCTTCGACTCACCTTCCTGAGCTTAGATCCCCAAGATGAGTTCTGATCTGCTGGTAGATGTGTACCAGCCTGCTCAGTACAGCCTTGGGCTTTGCATCTATACCATGGAAACAAGCTCTCAAAAATCCAGCTACAGAATAAAGGACCTGTACACTGGTATATTCTTGTAATGTACAGCAACGTAAAGGAGAGACTGTGTTACAGGCAACCATCCTTACGCCATTTGGAATGAAGGCTGACATTTCCAAGGAAACAGGTCCTATGACTAATTGATCTTAGCCAAAAGGCCAAGATGCAATTTATAATTCTACTTATATTAAATGCAAAACTAAACAAAACCAATCAGCAGTGATAAATGAATTCTTTTCTTAATACCTAATCATCATAGACTCCAATTGGTATATCCAATCTATACTTCGATCCTTATACAGTGGGCCCTTGGTTCACAAACGACTTCTCTCCACAACTGTGGTCACAGACTGAGTTGGATAAAAAGTGAATCAATTTTCCTCATAAGATCAAATTGAACCTAAACAATGAATCTCATTTTGTGCTCATCCAGCTTAGTTTGTGAGCAGAATTGTGGAAAGGATTGAGGCTGGTGAAGTGAGGCATCACTGTATTAAGAGTCGCAGAGTTGCTTGTTAGCTGGACAGAGCCATATCGATGCCCTGCAGATAGCTGAACATTTGATGTCATAATCAGGCTGGGAAGGATTAAGAGGTAGCAGTCTGGGTCTAGAACCTCTTATGTGGATCTAGGTTTTGTAAAAGTCAATTGAGGTATATAATTATAATGGTACAATATTCTAGATGTAAGCTACCCCTCAATTCAATAGTTTAGTATCTTCCCCCTTAGTTATAATTTCAACAGTCCAGAGTCCCTGGTCTGGAGGAGGTAGTAGTCTAAAATCGAAGGAAAGCTTGAGAAGGACTAGCTTCCCTGGAGCACACTGAGCACTGCTGTAGAGTATCAGCAGCAGAGGCAGAGCCCTGCAGGCCCCTCCCGGAGGAGGGAAGCTCGTGGTGTGCTGGAGTTCGTGCTGCTGCCACCCTGAGAACAGCAGTTCCCCAGAACACACCACGTTCTTGGGGTATTTCACAGCTTTTCCTCTTCTTGACCTCTCGGTGGCATTTGGTTGGGCCAATGAGTGCCATTTCTGGGAACACTCTCTTGCGTAGTTTGGGTGGTGTTTCCTGCGCGATCCTCTTCTGTCTGCGCCATTTGCCCTCTCCTTAGCCCAGCCCTGTAAACATGCCTGTCCTGTCGAAGGCTGTCTGTGGTAGATTCATTTCTCTCTAAGCTTCCTCTCTGGGTAGTCATTCATTGGTTTGCACGGTTTTCCTGAACGTTGCCCCTCCCCCTCCAGTGCCCAAATATCATTGACTCCAAAGTGAGCATCTCTAACTTGTATTCTGGCACTTACCTTGAAAAGTGCACATGGCGTCTCAACTGGACCCCACCAGTCAGATCTTCTGCAAACACCTCACGATGCAGCATTCCCAAGCTTGTTCCCTTCCTCTTCTTCTCCTCCTAAACTCCTTCTTTTTTTCTTTTCCCTCATCTGGCGAGCTGTCCTTGAGCACTGTGTTATTTCCCAGGCTGGTAGGTGGTCTCTCTCTGGCCCTACATCCAAGGTCATTGCATGGTTCATTCTTGATTCAAAGCAGTGATAATGTCGGAGGCAACCACTAAACCGTGTCTTGCCCAGTCAGTGAGAACTCATGAGTGCGAGGCTACCCGGGGCCTTGGGAGAAATGTGTCTCTGCTAACAATGGGGAGAATCAGATGGGATGTTCTACTCTCTTGACAAGGCTTTCCATTACTTCAGAGTTCTCTTGTCCTTTCCTGCAGACATGTGCAGATGTGGGTACTGTGAAGCATACACTTTCCTTCTTTCTTTCTTTCTTTCTATTTTACGGAAGAGTCTACAGGGTGTTCAAGGTCTCACCATTAGATCAGACTTGTAGTGATCCTCCTGCTTTCAGCTTCCCAAGAGCTGGGATTAAAGGTTTGTGCCACCACACCCAGGCTCAATTGCCATCTCAGCGAGCCCTGGAGGCAGGGCCGGCACAGCAAGCCCAAGGATTTAACCCCTGGCCCCTGTGCCCACTTGTAGGCACTTTAATCCACTGAGCTATTTGGCCAGCCAGAATCTTGTACTATTTTGATGACATGGCAGAAACATAAGTATGGATATAAGAAAAATAGGATATAATGTACAGCATCGGATTTGAGCTTGGTCAACTCAGTACACAGGCTTTGTATTGTCTTTTTCTTTTGCAGTAATGAAATACAGTTGGGTTGTTTATACATTATTCTTTGTAAAAAAAAAAATTTATTATTTTATTTATTTGATATAGCGTCTTGCTATGCAACTCAGACTCATGGTGATCCTCCTATCTCAGCCTCCCCAGCACTGGGATTATAGATGTGTAACCCCAGGCCGGGTTTCTGAGTTGGCATGGCATACCTAAGGTTCCGGGGCCAGCACGACATGTAGTGACGGAAATGGTCAAACCCAGATCACTTCACTTGCCAGGCAGGTGCTTAGACTGCTCAGCTATCTCCCCATCCCTAGAAATTATTCTGTTTTTAATTTTATTTTTTAAATTATTCTTCAATTAAAGTTCACTTGACTTGAAATTCTGGAGGCTGGGAAGCCCAAGGTAGGACTCTCACCTCGCGGGATCTCCTGCAGTGGTACAGCATGGCGGAGGGGGTCGCATGGTGAGGCAGCAGCATGGCGGCTGCTCGTTCCTCTGAGAGCCCCTGATGGCATGGTGGGGTTGCACCTTCAAGACCTCTCGTAATTCCTGTGATCTCTCGAAGGCTCCATCTCTAGGTAAGCCAACATGCGAGGTGGGGAGTCTTCCTGGAACGAAGTTACCAACTTGTGCGACTTTGCAGGACACAACGGAAATGCGGATGGTGCTGCTGCTGCCTCTTAGATTTGGCCTCTGCTCCTGGCGTCTGGGCTCTGCCTTCTCTCTACCCATGGGCCTTGCTATCACGTGGGGCCACTGGCGCTCAGGGCTCACATCACCTTTACGGGTGGCCACGTCCAGAAAGACAGCAACTTTCTCCCCTAGACCTCCCCCAGTGGTGACCCCTTGGACCCAGTCCAGTCCCTGAACTCACCCCTGAGCCTACCTCCTAGGCCAGCAGGTGGAGTACATCGGGGGCCTCTGCCTGCGTCCCTCAGGAGCTGGGGGCTCCAACCATCAAAGGCCCGAGACTGGAAAGGGGTGGGTCCTGCAGGAAAAACAGGGTGCCAGCTACAGAAGAAAGGATGGCCGTCAGCCAGGCGAGAGCGCACAGCTGCACCAGGAGCCCTCTGGGGGGAGGAGCTGGCGACGCCCAGGGGCGGCGGTGCCCAAGGCCAGCTGCCCCTCCGCGCTCCCCAGCGCAGCCCTGCCTCCTCCGTTGCGGTTTAACCTCCGATTCACTCTGTCCATCAACTTGTCTCTCCTGTCATCCTTTCACTTCCTAGTCAGTGGGTCCCTGTCAGGGGAACAGGAAGTGAAAAGAAAGGGAGTCTTTGAGCCCAAGCCTTCAGCTTGCCCTCTGCGCCTGTCACACCCTGTCCCGTGTCATGGGAATGAGGAAGGATGGCGCGGCTGGTTCTGGCTGGCCCGTGCGGTGAATCACCTGCCAGTCATGCAGAACAGTGCGACAGCAGGCCTGGGTGTCCAGGAAGCGCAAGCGTCCTCCTCTTCTGCTCGGGATCCCTACAAGCCTCAGCCCCAACGCCCGCCCCCATCCTCCACGGCGCTCAAGCTACACGTGGAAGATGTGTTGGAAGGAAAAATGAGGTGCTGCCCGGAGTCCCAAGCTCAGATGAGATGCGACAGGGGGCAGAGCGCTGGGGCCGCGGAGCTCTCCCCATCCTACCGGAAGGCGCAGGTGCGGTCCTGGCGGGCGCCTTGCCCTAGGGCCTGCCCCACGGCTGCCTTCCCCAGTGTGCTCGGGCTCCCCCAGCCCCACCCAGGGTTCGCATGCTGTTCCTTTTGCTGTTGCTGGACAGGGTCTGGCGGTGGAAGCCCTTCAGTTCATGGTGATCCTTTGGCCCTCGCCCTCCAGGTGCTGAAATTTCAGGAACATGCCGCTGTGCCTCACCAGCCATTGGATGTGAAAAATCAGTATCACTAGAAGCTGGGGCACAAGCATACCGTTAATTCAAAAATTTATAAGATGCTGAGATATTTCAATAGGGAGAAACCCCCTCTCCCCACACAAACAAGCTCTACATCGAGGAGAGATTTGGTAAAATCCCCACCCTCCGTTTAAGCCAGCCATTAATTTCCTAGCACTATATTTCCTGAAGAAAGGCTGGAGGGTGGGGGTTTTCTCTCTCTCCTCCTGACTCAATATGTGCTGTTCCCTAAAATAAAAATCAGCTTGGTCTAAAGCTGCTGAAAGCTTTATGTCCTCTTAGCACACACCGCACCTCCACTCAGCGGGACATTGTTTCCTTGTCAGGGGAGACGCAGTTGAGAGCTCCAAATAATAGCTGGGCTGTCCCGCGTCTACTTAATGGATTAGCAAAGTTAACAAATGATATCTTATTCCTGGCTCCTTCTGCCGAAATTCGATCCTTCCAAAGCCCGAGAAGCCGTTCCCCACTTGGTGACCTTCCTCCTTGCGGGGAATGAACGTACTTACTCCTCTCAGTCTCCGTCTCTCCCCTCCCCGTACGATAACCCAAAACATCTGGAGATACTGTGGGGTCTCGCTGCAGAAGATTACACGTTCTTTGCAGCTTTCATTTTTCTGCGAGATGAATCCTGACAACTGAAAATTAGAAGCTGGAGTTATGGCTACATGTGAGGCCCAGCCGCTGCCTTCGTGTTGACTCCCCCTGCCCGTGTCTCTCTTCTCTCTCTTTGTGTTTCTCTTCTCTCCTCCCCTCCCCTCCCTCTCTGTCACTTCAGGAACCTTCAGAATGTCAAACACACAACCCCTTCCACCCTCCCCGCCCACTCTCTCCAAGGGGGGAGCAGGCACCTGGAGCAGGGGGCCCCCCTCGCTGTCTCCGTCTCACTGGCTGCTTCCTCTGGGCTCTGGGCTGCTGGTTAACGAGCACGCTTTGCCTCCTCCCTGGACATACCTGAAGGCTAGCAAGCCCAGTCTCTATATAGAAGCTACTACTGGAGGCCTTTGGAACCTGCTTCCTGGTCTTTTCCTGGATTAGGAGCTTTGCAAAAGATTGTGTCGTCACTAACCACTTATTTATTTCTCTCCATGCTTATTGGCCTCTGTCCAATGAAAAGGACCAGGGCCCGCCAAATAGCACAGGGGATTAAAGCGCCTGCAAGCAGGTGTAGGAGCCAGGGGTTCGATCCCCAGGGCCTGCCTTGCTGGTTCTACCCCTTGTGTGCACTGAGACAGCAATTAAGACTGGGCATGGTGGTGCATGCCTGTAATCCCAGCTCTTGGGAGGCTGTAAACAGGAGCATCACTACGAGTCCAATCTAGTAGTGAGACCCTGAACACCCTGCAGACCCTTCCCTAAAATACAAAAAAAAAAAAATAAAAAAATAAACAACAAAAAAATAAACAAACCAAAAAAAAAAAAAAAACCCAAAAAACAAGGCTCAGTTGGAGTGGCTGCTGTGTGACAGACCCAAGCTCTGTGACACTTAGCCCATCTAAGGCCACATTCCAGATAAGAGAAATAGAAAGGGGCTAGTCCTCACGTTGCCTGAGGACGCAACACCTTGGAGTTGGTCTTCAGTGGCTTTCTGTCAAGATTTGTGAGGTGGTTCTGGAAGGCCAGTGTCCACTGGTGCTCGGTTAGAGAGTGAAAGGCTGAAGAAAACCCTGCCTAGAGTGTCCTGGTCACGGGCATCCCACTTGCTATGTTGAGCTGGGTGAAGGGGCATCTATGAGTCACTGGATGTTGCAAAGGTAATACATTTTGGTTAAAGGCCTTTTCCCTTGGGGTAAGGACAGGGACACACACACATGTGGTGTGTGTGTGTGTGTGTGTGTGTGTGTGTGTGTGTTTGTGTGTGACAAAGAACTAAGAGGTGGGGAAAGGTCTAAAGAGCCTTCCTTGTCTCCTTTGGCTGATGCTGCTACAGGTGGAATGTGAAACCTGAACTGTTTGCACTGCTCACATTTCCATGTACTAAGAAAAACAGGAGAGCTGGGCACAGAGCTCTCACTCAGCTCCCTTCTTTTCAGCTCCAAACCACTTCTTGAGAACGGACCGTTAGATCTTGGAGGAAGCTGTTTCCAACAGCCCTCGTGGTCCTGGAGCAGAACATGTCCCACCAGCTGAGAAAACAAACCCGAGAAAGGGAAAGTGGACTGTGGTGCGCGGGCCCCAGGCAAGGAGCCTCCTTGTTCCCGCTCTACCATTCTGCACAGCCGCTGTGCCCCAGGGCTGGAACCGTGGCTTTGGCAGTGTGGTCCCAAGGCTGGGATGGGGACCGGCTGCCTCGGAGCTGCTCAGAATGTAAAAAGATTTACAGTCTTCTACTCCTGACTTTTATTTAATGAAAAACAGGGGTATAAAATGAGCCAGCAAATATCACCAGGACATCAAATAAAAGGGGAGAGGGAGAAAGGGCTACACTCTGAGCGGAGCCCCCATTTGTGGCACAGGTATTTGCAGCTGCAGTTTTGCCAACCACACTCCTGAAGGTGATGGTGCCCTGGAGGAGTGGTTTGGGGTGCACAATGCTCTCACCCCGAGTCCCTTGGTCCAGGACTTACTGAGAAAAGTTCAGTTTGTGGGGAAATCCTAAATGGTCCTTGTAAGGGCTTTTCCTCTTTGCTTCTCTGTGCTTTGTGCTTTCTAAGTAACTCTGCAGATCTGCTTCTGGTTCCTTACGCACTTGGGAAAGAGTTGAGCTTCAAGCTACCCGTATGCTGAGGAACACATTGTGGACATTGTGTGTGGGGGTGTTGGGACGAAAGGGAAAGAGCCTGGTCATACTTTTGCTTCTAGGCAGCTAGCAATTGGAGCTAAATCTAACATTCCAAACTCCTTTCTGTAGTTTCCGAGTGGGTGTTTCCTGGGCGGGGGTTGTCTGTGAATCTTCCTAATGACAGAACGCTCCTTTGGTGGGCAATTTCTCCTACAGAAGGGTGAACCCTGTCTTGGAAGCCAGAGGAATCTCTCTTTTTTCCAATACTTGCCCCTGGATTCTGATTCACCAGCTAAGTTCAGGTGGAAGCTATCATGTTCTCATAAAAATATTCTAAAGCCATGCCTAACCTTTCAGGGGGAAAGGTCTAAATGTTTTATTAAACATTTATCACTCTTTTGGAGGAAAAAAAAAAACAACTTTATTTTCCTCTCTTGAGGAATAACTCAGAAGTAATAAAATGCTATTTTATAACTGAATATCCCAGTTTATATCTCATGGAATGAAGCAAAGTAAATATAAACTCTAAAAATATGGTCACGGCCCATATATTTTAAAAAGTGTTGTCACTATAGACCAACGCAGCTCACATATGTTGCTTTCATGTGAAGCCGTATGGAGTGGGGCGATTTCCCCCAGGACTGGTCGTGATTTTCCCTGTGAACTGTCTGATTTCTGTCCTACCATTTCTTTTGTGAAAAGGATTAGAAATGGAAACTTCTGTGGAATTTAAAACGTAAAATGTCACAGAACTCTGAGCGTGATTCCTAGGAATTACGCTTCCCTTTCCCTCTCCTCGCCTGACTTCTGCGTTCTTTCTCCAGTGGCTTCGCTTCTTCCAAGTGTTACTTTCTCCTGGCATTTCCAGGGAGTGCTGCTGAGCAGACCCTTCCCCCACACACTGAAGTCTCACAGCAGAACTGGTGTAGGCCTGAGATTTCCTTCCAAGTGATGTGGAGGGATGAGGTGGCTGAGGGGTCCAGGAAGGGCCCAAGCCAAAGGTGGCGAGCCTTTTAGAGCTTTCAGTGGTGCACACCTGCCACAAGTTCCCCTCTAGCGACTCTGGCAGAACCACCTTGTTCCAAAGTGAATGACTGAAGCTGTTTACTGAGCACATGAGGTTTCTTATATGATTGCGTTTCAGTTTTGTTTTCTTCAGTTGTCTCTTGGACTCACTTTTCTCTTCTACCAGAACTTGGGTTGTTGATCAGTAGCTCTGCCTTCTGGCTTCCTGGTGATTTTTCTGGAAAGGCTACCTTTTACCTGGTTCATGATCTCTGACAGGGCAGTATCTTTGTCCTAAGGAAATCCCCATACCACAGGGCACTGTTGACCATGCTGTGTATGAGTGCTGTTATCCCTACCTCTGTCAAGATACGGCAACAGATGCGTGTCACACCCAGAGCCTCATCTAATGAGTGTTAGGTTGTGCTCTGGTGCATTCCCTGTGGGAACTACTTTGGCCTCTTCTTTCCTCCTTCTTCGCCTTTGTGTTTTCTTTCATGACTTCTTCCTGTCACCCCTCTTTTCTTCTTTCCCATTTATTCCTGTTCAACCCTCCTATAACTTCTGTGGGAGAACTGTGCCATGGCTCTGTCTCAAAGCCAGTCTCCCCTAGAACAGGTGCACAGCTAGCAGCTGTCAGGTGTTTATCAGCTTTGGTCTAAGAGAAATCTACTTAACAACTGAAGCAGGTGTCTACACCTAGCTCATGTTTGACACGAGCTAGAAGAACTCCTAGGAAAAGATCTAGAGAGCTCTGCCTACATGAGAGATGAGACATACTCAGGCAAGGTTAGCGCAGTGCATCATGGGGGTAGTGTAACTGACAGAAGTCAGAATGCAGTGAGGGGTTTCAACCTCTGAGACTTTCACTCTATCAGTACCACAGTAACAATGGCTCCTAGTCCCTCTACATAAAGGGGAGGCAAACAACCAGGTGATAGTACCAGAATTCCAAACTTCTGTAATATGAAAGATTGATAATCTAACAGTGATAAAATCAGCATGTTACTGGCAAAAAAAAAAAAAAAGATAGATAGACCCAAGAATCAATGGAACTGAACAGAAGATGTAAACACAACTACAAGCACACTCAGCCATCTTATCTTTGACAAGGAGACCAAACACATTCACTCGAAGAAACACAGCCCCTTGAACAAATAGTGCTGGAAAGACTAGCTTTCCACATGCTGAAAACTAGAACTAGACCTAGCTCTATTGCCATGCACTAACCTAAAGTCAAAGTGGATTAAATAATTAAACATTACAACAGAAACACTAAATCTTCTGGAAGAAAAAAACAGGTGAAAATCTTGAAGTCATAGGAGTAGGCAGACAGCTCATGAACAAAAACCCAACTGCACAGGAAATACTCCGAAGAATCAACAACTGGGATCTCACCTTATTGAGAAATATCTACATGTCAAAGGAAATCACCAACAGAGTGAAAAGACAACCCACAAACTGGGAAAAAATCATAACCACTCAGATGAAGGATGTCTATCCAAATTATATAAAGAACTAAAAAAATTTATCCCCAAAACTTAAAGACCCAATCCAAAAATGGGCACCTGAAATTAATACACACTTCTCAGAGGAAGAAATAGAAGTGGACAAATAAATACATTTAAACATGTTCCATAGCACTGGCCATCTGAGAAATGCAAATTAAAACAATAGTAAGATACCATCTCATCCCGAAAAGAAGGACTATCATAAAGAAATGAACTAATAACAAATGCTAAAGAAGCTGTAGGGGAAAAGGAACTCTTCTCCACTGCTGGTAGGAACGCAGACTGGTGCAACCACTATGAAAATCAGTGTGGAGACTCCTAAAAAAACTAGGATGGAAATCCCATTCAATCCAGGTATTCTCCTTCTGGAGATTTTCCCAGAAGAACTGAAAACATTATATCAGAATGACATATGTGCACCCATGTTTATAACAGCACAATTTGTCATAGTTAAATCTTGGAGACAACAACAATGTCCATCACTTGAGGAATGGATGAAAAAGATGTGGTATTTTTATACAATGGAGTACTACTCAGCTATAAAGAAAGACAAACTTGAAGGCTTTATAGGTAAGTAGATGCAACTAGAGGTGATACTCATAAGTGGAATAAATCAGATCCTCATGTGTAAATATGGTATTATCTCCCTAGCATAAGAACCTGAAAGAAGTAAAACCTGAAAGGTATAATAGATCTAATAAAATGGAAAGAAACTGAACTTATGGAGTAAATAATAAAGATGAAAGAGAGGAGAAAAGATAGGGGGAAAGAAAGGGGAAAAATCGTGAAAGTATATACACAGGATGGCTGAGCTGATTGTGCTAACAATTGCCATCAGTTTTTTTAAATAATAGTTAATGTTTAGAATTTTCACCCTGACTAACTCTGTACACTGATATCTACAACCTGAGCAGCTACATCAAGGACAGAGATGTGCAATATAAAACCCATGGTTGAATACCTCTCATCTTGGGCTTCTAAAGTCTTACCAATTTTTTTTTTTTTTACCAATTATTATACCATATTTAAAATAAATTTTAAAAAAGAGGAAAAAAATTAAGATTTTTGGAAAGCAAATATTAATACTCAGTTACTTGTCAAATCTTTCATAGCTATATCTGTTAATCTGAGCCGCAGATTTGACATTAAAAATAAATAATATAACAGCCATTGTTAATTAGCTATTCCTGTTTTGAAAACCTGTAACATGTGCATGGTTGTATGTTACCCTGCTTCTGTCAGTGTTTTCTATTTGGTTTTGCTTCTGCTTTTGTGCTTCAAAATAAAATTAAATTAAAATTTTTAAGAAAAATTGATAAGCTAGAAGTAATAAGAATACTGTTAATTTTAGGTTTTTTGCTTTTATTTCTTTCTCCTGCAGTTTTTTTTTTTTTTTTTTTTTTTTTTTTTTTTTTTTTTTTTTTTTTTTTTTTTTTTTTTTTTTTTTTTTTTTTTTTTTTTTTTTTTTTTTTTTTTTTTTTTTTTTTTTTTTTTTTTTTTTTTTTTTTTTTTTTTTTTTTTTTTTTTTTTTTTTTTTTTTTTTTTTTGTGGGACCAGGGTTTGAACTCACAACCTTGCACTTGCCCAGCAGGCACTTGTGCCTTGGAGCTATCTCCCCAGCCCCTCTCCTGCAGTTTTTTTTAATAGTATGTATTTGCTCTATATGATGATATTCATCATGGGGACTTGGTACATGCATTATTAACAGTTCCAATTCTCGCATTTGGGTGAAAATAACTAATGGATTAGCATGACAAAGCCCTGATGTTATTAATAAGCAAATGACTTGATATTTCCAAAAATGTAGTCAGATCCCGTAATGAAATACAATTACCGAGAAAGCTAACACACTTCCAACAGTGTTACTAGATTTACGTCATCCAGATTGAAGGAAGTAATGGCCCCATATTTGGGTAGCACACTTTAAGAGAAATACCAACGCATCTGAGACAATCCTGAAGAGCTGAGCAAGAGTCTTGGAATGATAAGTTGTTATCATTATAAGGAATTATAGCTGCCTGTTCTCCTAAAGGGCAGTGCTACTGGCCCCTCTCAGGGGCAGGAGGTGCAAGGAGAGCCTGCTGAGTGTGGGTGAGCCCAGCCTTCACCCCTACCAAGTGCAGCTAGAGTTAGGACAGAAAGCAGAGAGCTGGGAGAGTGAACGAAGGATGGCGGATGGGAGAAGGCCAGGGTCCCAACTCGGCTGAGACCACGGGTTTCCAGGCTTTTCCTGCTGGTTCCCCCCTGCTTTCTGCAGCCTGGGGGAGGGCAAGAGAGGCCGAATGAGACAACCCTGGTCCAGGGCCTGGCAGTGTGAGGACTGATAGAAGCACTGGGGACAGAAGAGGGCTCCTGAGAGTTCATGGAGGGGCAGTGGGGAAGGCAGCCCGTCAGGCTGTTTATGAATAAGTCCTGGGCTCACCTCTGAGCTGTGCAGAAATGACTCTGATCCTCGTCAGTACACAAAGCACTCTGGGAACTGAAATAACAGAATGCAAGAGGCACAGCGTGGACGCCACGCTGCGAAGGCCTGGGAAGTTCAACTGATCTTGAACCATGGGCCAAAGGGGGGTTGGAATCGAAACCCAACCTACTGAGATTGTGGTTATCTCTGAAAACAGGACCATCAACATTTTCCACAGGATTTAAACAAGTCTCAGAGTTTTGTAACACAATAGTCAAAATGTCTACCGCACAGCTCAAAACTATTTAGCATAAGAATGAGGTGAAACTTCAGCTTAGATGGCAAAAGGCAATCAGTAGATGTTAGCGAGAACACACAGATTTTTGGAATTACAACGACAGAGGTATTAGACAACCAGTAAAATGTTCCAAAAGCCACTTGTGGACATACTTGAAAAGAGGGAGACATAGAATTGAACAGTACAATAACTGTAACAAACTGCATGGGCTTATTATCCTAGTTTTTAGTATAATTTGTATAATTGTATGTTTATATAGTTTATGTTTCAGCAGTGGCTGGCTTTGAAAACCTATTTGCAAATTCCTCCAAATTTGCTAATGAGCCCTCTCACCAACTGGCATGGGCTAGCCTCCCTGACTGGGAACAGTCTACTGCAGTGAACAGCACAATGTCTCACACCACAGGACCTCGAGAACTGGGTGCAGGAAGGGACACTGCGGTGACCAGGGAGGGATAAGCGTGCATTGCTAGGCAGTGATCTTACTGCACAGCAAATACACGGAGGGTGCTGATGGGAAGCTCAGCTTCACTCGCGGGCTCTGATCCTTCGGCCACGCAGCTTCACGTCCACTCTAACTCAGCGCTTCTCTGCTCTCCTCTTCTCTGCTGTCCTTGGCTACACTCTCTCCTTCATAGTTCATTTATCGGCACAAAGCGAGCCTTATTATTAATTTTTAATAGACAGTAGCCGCGTTTGAACTCTGAATTTATTAATCAGTTTTTTGCAAAGGCTGTTCCTTCCTCTTTGAGAGCTGAGAGAGGCTGCTCCCATGGCTTTTTCCCAGACTCGTCCAATATACCTGCGTCTTCCCAATTGTCTCTCACAATATCCATACTCCCTGCAGCTATTAAATCATACAGAAGACAGAGACGCTCTCGCAAGTCTGGCAAAGCCCACCGTTTTGGTGGCTACGTGCGTATCATGTGTCCACGTATGCCCATCTCTGTTGACTTGCCTTCCCACCACTCAATTGCTAGAGCCCCGGGCCCTCCTTGGCAAGAGTAGAGACAGCAAAAACGGTCAAGGACGCCGCGACTTCTGGCCGTCATCTGCAGGTGGACCATCGATCACGCATACGCTATCAGCTGGATCCCTGGACCTCATTTGTGAAGCACTACTTTTTATTACTTTAGAACACAGTACTTACTATGTCTATGTCAATGAAAATTGTCCATTGCTACAGGAATTTGATTCAATAGCTAATTTCTCTTAATTTGCGCACAGCTGTTTTACCTGTGTTGACATTTTTCCTGAAGAAAAATGTCGCCCTTGTGGAGCTCAAGCCCCTTGCAGCTTTGCTAGCATTTCAGAAATAAATGGCGTGTGAGTGCAGTCGCTTTTCAGGGATCACCGGCTTGCCAGAGCTGCGCGTCCTCCCACGACACGGGATGGGAAAGTGAACTTCTGCAGGCTGTGCCTGCGGCTTACGGCTGCCGGGAGAGAGCAACGGAGGAGGCAACTGTCCCACGCGGGAGCCCATGTTTTAATGTAAAACGGCTGAAATTTGTAATTAAGCTCAAAGGAGAAGCAGACTACGGCGGGGCACCAGCTCACCATTACTTACAGGCACTTTTCACTTGTCGCTTGAGCTCCAGAAAACTGGTTCTAAGGCAGGTTTGCTCTCCCGCTTTTGGATGGCCCAAGTTCGGTCCCTGCTTTGCTGTCTCGGAAGTACGGGAATGCTCTGCGCATGCTCCTGCACACAGCCCTCACCACTGGGCTGCGATTTGTAATCACGTTACTACTGTGCTTCTTTTCCATCCAGGGTAGGACAGACACTTCCCACGCACAATGCCGCAGCTTTAGTGCCTCTGTGGAGGTGTGAGCGATAGCCTCTGCGAACAGCCACACTTTGAATTTTGGATCTGACCTTTGCCTGGGTTGGTGACACGTGGTCTGGTCTTCTGCTGCGCGGCAACCTGCAGCTCCCTCAGCCACGGGATCGCAAGAGGGGTCCACTGACGCTCCGCAGTGTGAGCCTCTGTACCCCAGGCACTGCGGTTCTTCAGTGCATTTTCAACCTACTATCCACTTCTCCAGATTTTACCCGATCTTAAGACAAGGGCATCAGTAGTGCATTTTCTTTGTTCAGATTCTAGATGATTTGGAATATGCAGCATTGTTTATTTATTTATATATGTATTGATTTATTTTTACTCTTCCTAAAAATTGTGGTCTCCATCGTGGAGTGAATCGTCTCACCCTGAGTGCTACTCAGCCCCTCATCCTTAGCTCATTAGACAACTAATGGGGCGCATTAGCTGGTGAGTGACCAAAGGTAAATATGGCGGGCTGGAGTGGTATTTACAGCTCCTGCTGGGGTTCAGTTCCCGAGCTCAGTGCTCCCTCTTAGTCAGTGATCTAACTGCTGCTGTTAGATTACAATTTCTGTTTTCAGGAGAAAAATAGTCTACCATTGAAATTTCTCTTTTCCTACCCAAACCCAGAAAAATGATTTTGGATTGGTTCTAATGAGGCCCATTCTTCTAGCTCTGATTCCAGAAAACTGGAATGAGATCTTCCAGATGAGAGTTTAAGGGCTGCTATTTTTCTCAACATTTTAGAATCCTCAAAATCAACAAAGGTAATAGCATCTCACAAAAACAAAACAAAACAAAAAACTGGTTTTGAGGGTGACACCAGAAAACTTTCCCTCTTTTTATGTGTGTTACAAACACACGGAGAGCCTATGCCCTGCATCTGTGGTGTTAGGGACTACCGAAGCCTCATCAAGAAAAAAGTGTATAAAGAGGTCTTTGCAAAGACGACACTGTGCAAAGGTTCTGAGCGCGTATACTTTTGGTAACTCGTTTGAAACACTAATCCTACTTACAATGTCTGTGACTCTATTTAGTGTTAAAGAAGCTCTCTGGGTTGGCCATGGTGCAATTAATAGGCATGTTAATTAATTTAATATTTTCTAATCTTAATAGATCAAATATAACATCTTTATTTCCACCAGCTTCTGTGTTCCTAGTAGTTTACAAATTCACATTGCTATATTGTCTGCAAATACAGCATACTCTCGGGACAAATAATGGAATCAAAATGGCATTGTTTTTTAAAAAAGAAAGAAGGACAAGTCCTATGCCATTTTATTTTTGTAACTTTTGTACAGCACAAGAAGGCTATTTCACTTGCGATCAGTTAAAAATTATCTTCAGCACACAAGCATTGTGCTGAAATGGATTAAAATGTCTGAATAGAATCTAAGACTGCTGTTTTTGCTGAGTGAAGGGCTAAGAAACTCTGCCCTGTCATGCATAAAAAACGATGCACTCCTTAAATCTGTGATATCAACATTTGTTCAAAAGCAGTTCTGTTTTTCCACAGAGGATTGTCCCGGCTAGGCATAAGAAAAACAGAAAATTCTATTAAAAAGAAAACATAGATCTAAGCTGTATATTTAAAACAAAGAAGATAGCACTTTCCAAAGTAAATGAAAAAGAGTTGATCTTATTTTTCTCAGAAAGAGAAGGCTTGAAGCTAACTCATGTATGATTTCAAAGTCATGAACAGATTGGCGGAGTAGTGACAGATCCAGTGTATATTTGATAGTAGCATGGAATTTAAAAAATAGGGATGGTTACAATATTATTCCATCGAAAGCATAATAAATATAGCGCAAGGTCACTGGAGTTGATGATTTAAACAAATACCACAGCTCAAGAGGCACCTAACGCTGTGAGGAGAGGGCTGGAAAGCAGTATCAAGCGGCCGGGTGTTTTAAACACACTCTTCCTTCATGATTAACAGGAAGATAAACCAAGTAGGGCCAGCTTTGCATTTTTCTTCTGGGTCAAAGGAAGTCACTGAGATATAATTTCATGTCCTACTTTGAAAACCAAGGGCTTGGTTGTTATCATGCCTTAGGCCATGTTTTTGATGGATTACACCGGGAGAGAAGAGTTGCCCCAGCACTCAGGCCACATAACGCCTCAGGAAAGTAACGTAGCTTCTCAGACATCAGGTGAAGTCCAAAAGAGCAAATATCTTAGCCCAAAGGTGGAGCTGAGGTGCTGGGTTTGGGGGTGTGGGTAGTGTCCGGCTTACAGCTTGGTGGAGCAGACCCTAAACTGGAGGAGGGGAATCGACCTGATTGTGAATGTCTCAGTTGGGAATGGCACTCGTCTCTGAGATGGCTCGATCCACGGCATCCTGCGGAAGGCTCTTGTGCTCAAAGAGTGGGTTTCCAGAATATCGTGGGGCTGGGAAGTGTGGAGCTCATCAGCCGACCCATCCACTGCTGAGTCCGGAGCAGAACATCCGGAGCAGGATGTGTGATGTGGGTAGAGGAGAGGCCTGGGGGTGAGCCTGAGAGCATGCTCTCGTACCCAAGCCCTGCCCCTCCTCTGGCCTGCATCAGTGTGGTCCACTTTCTGTTTGCCATGCGTGGGACAGCTGTCTTTCACTATGCCCTTCTACCACGACGACCAGTCTTTGAGAAGGCCAACCATGGGCCTCTGTAATGGTGGAAGTCAATTCTTCCTCCTTTCAGTGGTGGCATCAGGTATTTTTGCCCCAGCAACAGAAAAGCTGGTCTGCGCATTCTTCCTCAGAAGGAGTGACTACAAAGGGGAGAAGATTTTAGACAGAGGTTTGGGGAAACTAATTTCACGTCCTTCTGTGTTATTCTAGCATCATTCAGAGGGCTGCAGACTTCAGCAAAAATTTTTAGCTGGGTCTCAGTTTTGTTTATGTCAGGTGCTCCTTGTCATTCCAGATGATAACGACAAAAAGGGCCCAGCAATGGCTTAATGTCACTGACACTTGCTTCTTAGCCAGCCAATGGGTGGACCAGGCTCCGCCTTAAGGGAAGAAATCGAGCATACTCACAGCGGCCCTCATGAGGTGCTGGTTCTGCACCCAGCTCCCCTGGCAGCGAAGGTCACCACGTGAGAGAGACGCAAACCCACCTGTGTCAGCGAGAGTCGCTTGTCCATCCCAGAGAAATCTGCCCAAGGCAGGTGAGGCCACAGATTGAGACCTAACCTCTCTATCTGCTTTAGCAGATTTCTACTGTGTAATTATTGGCAAAAGTAGCACACAGGCTCCCCAGGTGAACGGCTTGCTCATTAGAACAAGGGCTCCTTCAGGCCTTCAGCTGAGTTCAGCTCCCGTAAAAGGTCAGTTCCCAAGCTTTTTGACTGGAAAAACTTGCCCTAAGCAACCTGAGTTTGGAGCTTGAAGCCCTAGAAATGCCTCACTTCTGATGCCAACATCTGCCCAGGTGGTGCACTTTTCTTACCGGGGTGAGGTCAAATATACTCAATTTTGCTTAATTAACAGTTAATTGACCTGCGCAGTTCAGGGCATTCAACAGCCATATTATATCACGGGGTGCAGCCCCCCTGATTTATGCCTTATTTGTGCGGCTGGCACAACAACTACCTTCACACTGCTCGCCTGAGTACCCACCCTGGCCTGGTGTTAAACTGGCCTTCTCACCTCTCCTCCTCCTCCCTCGCTCCCTTCTTCTTCCCTCCCTTCTTCCTGCCATCTCAGAAGGGTTGGCCATATAGTAGCTCACAAGGTGCTACAAAAAATAGCTCATGATGCCAAAAAAGGGAAAAATCTATAATTCTATGTTTCTTACTGAAAACTTTTTTTACACCTGGAATTCTTTAGTGTAAGTGTTTCCCTTCTTAGTCAGTTCAAATGTTTTTAACAAATGATAATGTTATGTATTTATGGGCTACGGTCTATGATATATGTAAGCAAGTAGAACATGAGATTAAGCAAATTAGTACTGTTCACTCTGTAAATGTAGCTGGGGGAAGACGAGAACATTTGACGTTTACTCTTAGCAGTTGTGATCTGTGCAAGTCATTATTAGTAACTGAGGTCAGTCTGCTCTGTGATCGTGCTCAGAAATCGCTCACCCTGCCTAACTGAAGGCTGGACCCTTTGCCTAGTCACCGCGGTCCTCCTCCCCTCGCCACCCCACCGCCTGCCACCGCGCTTCCCGCTGTAGTGCGCCCGCCTGAGTGCAGCGCTAGAGCCCCTGCAGCCACTGGGCTGCTTCGCTTAGCACGACGCTCCCAGCCCCATCACGCTGTCAGATGACAGTGCTCCCTTCTGCTGCTGGGGACAGGTAGCACTCCATGGTGCAGGGAGACCACACTTTCCTCATTCCTCACCTGTGCTGGTGCTCGCTGAGCTCGGGTCCCTCTCCTGGCCGGGGTGAATAGCGGTGTGTTGGACTCGGGCTGAGGATGCCCCTGCCACCTGCTGACTTCGGGCCCCTTGGCCCGATCCTCGCATAGTGCAATGCATATAAGTCACCGTTCCTTTGGTCACAGGCACCCCTGCGCACCTGGCCCCCTGGCTCAGGGCATAGCCTGGCTCTGTCCCTCTCTCTCTCTCTGTAGGATCCCAGTGTGCTCGCATCCGGGCAGCACCTGCTCGCTCACACCTGCGCGGAACCCCAGGAAGCAGCTCGAGCTAGATCCTCCATTCAGGTGGCCATGATGGAAGCAGGGCTCTGAGTGACAGGTGCCTCCCAAGGTGGTGTTGGATGCGTCCTCACGGTGCCCCGGGGTCTCCGTGGATCTGGGCTACGGGCACCTCGTTGTCAGCTTTCATCCACGTGACAATGGGCTGAATTCGGCTGTGGCTGCTGCCAGCCAGGCTTGATGCAAATACGACTCCCTAAGGTATGTTTTCCATCCAGCAGAATGACAAATCAGCCCCACCGTCTCCATCCGGCTCTTGGCAGCAATGAGAGGACAGAAACCCAGGCCCGGTGCGTTCTTCAGCCTGTGCAGCAGCGCAGAGATGTGCGCAGGCGCACAGGCTTCGCTTCCTGTCTTCAGGCAGCATGGGCAAGCCAGGGTACAAGCTGCAAGTTCTACGGCGATCCCACTGCAGTCCTCCCCAGTTTGGGGGTCCCTGGGTTCTCAGAGGCAAGGTTGCCAGATTTAGAAAACCGAATTAGAGAAAACACAGTTAAAACTGAATTTCAGATAAACAGCAAATATATATTACATGTAAGTACGGCCCAAATATCACACGGGACATAGTTATACTGCAACAGATATTTGCTGTTTATCTGAAATTCAAATTGAACTGCTTGTTCTGTATTATATCTGGCAACTCACGTTGAGGTCCCTAAAAGTGCTTGAACAGAAGCCAGGCCTCCTCGCTTGGAGTCCCAGCGTCTTTTGAGCACACTATACGCCTGCTTATGCTTCTTACATGGATTTACTAGGATACCTGTGTGGCAGGGAGCGGCATCGGATTAGTGAGAAGCTATAAAAATAGTATTGCCACAGAGAAGCGCACGTTTACGGTGGGAATAGGGGAGGCTAGGCTCGCTTCAGCTTAGGCTGCAGGCAGGGAACAGGAGGTGGCTGGCAGGACTCTGAAATTAGCAGGTGACAGTAGCATGTATCGGCCACAGCTTGGCTCGAACGTGTGTCTTTCTGCCATCAGCGCCAGGCTCGTGTTTTGCGAAACGCACTCAGTCTAGCTCCCAACATCTGGCTGACTGCAGCCAGAGGTGAATCTTGCCGTCTTCTATATTTTATTGCTGTTATTTTATCTTTAAACTGCCAAACAATGATCCATAACGAAAGTCCTAATATGCAGTAGTCAAAAGCACCACTATTACAAGGTCTGCGAGGCCCATTCTGCGAGGCCCATACTCATGTTGAAAGCCTTGTTAATACTGTCCAGTTTCGTCTGAATTCCATTCATTGGTCTTGGTATCTTGTAGCTCAGAGTCCTACATTCACACTTTCCAAATTAAAAAAAAAGAAAGAAAGAAAGAAAGAAAACTTCTAGGGGAAATATATCGACGTAGGCATTGTTTTCATTATCCTACATCATGTTCACATTACTATGGGAAAGAGTCCCTTTTCCCGTTCAAAGGAAGTGTTTCAAAAGAGTGTAGGTGAAACACCAAGTACAGCATCGCCCTCCACTGTCCGTCCAGAGGAGTGCAAGCTTCTTTGTGGAGGACCGGAAGCAGCACTGGGCTCAAGGAGGTCATTCTACTTACAGGCCGATTTCCTCATTCTAATTAGAGGCAGATTCCCTCGCTGTTGACAACACAGGCCTTAGAGTGCCCGAACATAACTGGTGGGAACGATGCCGTTTTCCTTAAATAGCAAAAACCAGTATAACAAGTATGCATCGCCTCTCCACAGGAACTAAGAATCATCTCTAGTGAGTTTGACTCTGACATCCTTGCAAAGTATAGAAGACCCTTTGCCTTGATTATGTTTTTCCTCTGTTTTATATTGAAATAGATTCTGACAGACCAAGTCAAATTAGAAGCAGATGAGTTCCCAACAGTGGAGAGGAAGCTGGATTTGTGTGCTGACCCTGGAACCACAGGCTTTGTGAATTGCAGTTTGCTTTGAGCTTGGTCCAGCACCACCTGAGAATCTACGCCAGACTCTCCCAGGCAGCCCGCCTAGAAGATGGAAGTGTCTGTTTGTCAACACAGGGAAAGCAGGCCGGGAGCCACGCCTTCCCCCAAGGTGCCCACTACTTGTGCTAATCGCTGGTCTCATCCTAGAACATTGCTTGCATCCTGGAGCCAACCTCTCTGTTGAGGAACGAAGGTCCTTAGAACTCTCCTGGTTCTGTCCTTTCCCTTTACACTTCACAAGTCAGAGGTGATTTATCTGAAGTCACTGAGTCGTCTCTACGTAAATATTTTGCTTCAACTAGCTGCAGTGCTGCTAATAACTCACTGTGTTGTTTGACTCAGTGTGGGTGGCAAAATGAATTTTCAAGGAGACGCTTCCTACGGGGCTCGCTAGCACGGAGGAGCTCGGGGGTGGGTGCTTTGGCGCGCTGGCGAAGGTGACTGAAACATTGGGTTTTATTGCTTTCTGAGTGTGTTTGGCTCTGGGAGATGTCTGAGGTCACATCCCAAAGAGAAGCGCGGTTAGTTTTGGTCTGTTGGTGAATCATTCTTCCAGAACACTGGTATGTGGAGCAGAGAGTGAAGCATCTTCAAGACAGGTCTAGAGTCAGCTCAGAATTCTTTACAGGTTCCTGTGGACACTGTAGAATCAGGTTGACATGGAGCCAAGTCCAAGTTAACATGCTTAATACAATGGGGACAATATTATACTGCAACTATAATAAAACAGATAAAGTACAGTATCTGAGGCTATTTTTCTTTCACAGACCAAAGAACTCCGCTAAGTTTCTTACTCTCAGTCTTATGAGCCATAAGTTTAAAAAGCAGCAAAATAACATGAAGCAAAACAAGAAAGGAGTTGATTTTCATTTCCAAGGTCTTAAAGTTTCTTCCTAATTTGGGCCACACGGCCCAATGTCTAATAAATTATGGTCACAGACTTAAAGAAACCAATTGTTTGTGGACCGTAGGGTCTTAGAAATCTAACCTGGAAATTTAGTTAGAAGCCTGCTGTCACCCATCCTCCTCCTCTCCCACTTGGGATTTATTTCGTCACTTCTGTTACTCCAAAAGGTAGCCAAGGGGCAATTTCGCCTCTGGTTTTCTGAAAGGTGCCGCGTAGACGTCTTCTGTGACCAATTTCCATAAAGTTCGTTTAGCAGTTCAAACTTTATTAAGACTCCTGACAAAAGCAGCTGCTAGAATTGCACAGGAATGTAATAAAAAAACACAGAGTCAGAAACAACCAGTCTATAAAGCAATATCCACAGAGGCCAAGCCTCCTTCGGGGTGCAAACTGATCCCAGAAGCTGCCCACACCATGCAGATCCCCAGAATGGGCAGGCAGCAGGACACCCCAGACCTGCGGAAGCACTGTGCTGGAGACAGCCTGCCATCCTGGGCTGATAACCGAATTAAGATCCAGGCAGGCTGCCAAAGCAGGGATAAGACAAGCAGGGGAAGGCATGGTAGGGCGAGAAAGACTGGTACAAGTTCATTTTGTGTTGGTTTTATTATGCAGTAAAAAAAAAAAAAAACAAAAAAAAAAACCTCCAGCACATACTCATTTACTAAAAAGAAAACAATAAATGTTCAGTAGGTTGTAGTTTCCATATTAGCAGAAAGGGGCACAAAGCATTAGCCAAGGACCCCGTGGGGCATTTGGAAGTCTTCGGGGGAATTTCAGGCTTGAATATCAAAACATAGTGGGAACTCGATTAGCTCTGACAATCCACTATTGTTCAGCGTATGTGACGCGGGCCTCTTCGACAAATCCTTAATAATTTACTGAAAGCACTCTTAGGCACTGCAGGGAAAACAGGGAGCTCAGCTGCTGCTGTTGCCTTCAACGCACAAGCACAATATTCAGAAGATGGAAAATTGGAAACTGTGGCTTATTTTCATGGTTTTGACTGAACTCACACATGAGGCCACTTGAAAGGGTCAGTGTGACAATCAAGGAGACGGAACCAAGAGAGAGTTCTCTTGCATGGCACAGCTCCCTGCTCCCAAAGAGTGGAGGAGAGGACCCTTCCCTGAGACTTGGGAAACAGAATCTAAGCTTCCAAGGAGGTTGGAGAAAAAACAGGCGTGACAGAGACTGGCCTATGCCACTCCTGAGAATCATTTTGGGGACCTTGGGGCTAACTTACCCTGTGTACTGTTACAAGTTGAGTCAGCCCCAAGGTCCTCAAAACCCCTAGGATCTAGGACTGGATAGACGGTTGTAGAACCAAGAGAGGGGCCTGGGGATACCCTGCTTGGTCCGAGGTTAAGACGGCCACTCCTTCCTGGTGACTCACGCCATACAAATTCACCTATTTCACTTGTACAGTTCTACAGGTTGTAGTATATTGTGTTAATAACTTTTTTAGACTATGGTGGAATACATGGAGTAGATTTGCTAATTTACAACCTTGAGGTGTGCCCCGTCCTGTGGCATCACTTGCAACCACATGTGCTGCAATAGCCACTGTATCCATTTTAAATATTTTTCATCACCCCCAAATGGAAACTATTTAATCCATTTCCTTGCAAACCTTAACTACAGCCAGGTAAAACTGCTGCATTATGTAATAATTGTAGGTGTAGTTCTTTGAGAAACTGCCACAGTGCTTTCCAAAGCGATGTTGCTATTTTGCACCTTTATCAGTACTACAAGAACATTCTAGTTTCTCCACATCACTGATACTTCTTTTCCATGTTTAAAAAATTGTAGCCATCTCAACAGATATAAAGTGAGATCTCCTTGTGGTTTTGGCTCGCCTTTCTCCAGCGGCCAGTGGTGGTGGGCATCATTCCATGTGTGTCTCGGCCTCTTGACTGTCTGCCTTGGAGTAAGATCTATTGGCCTCCTTTGCCAAATTTTGTTGTTGAGCTATAGCTGTTCTTTAGCTATTCTGGATGGTCAACCTGTATCAGATGCACGATTTCTAAATATCTCCTCCCATCTTGAAGGTTGTCTTTTCCTCTCTTGAAAATGTCCTTTAAGGATGGACAATGCTTTCACAGCAGGTTGATGGGTTTAATCTCTCCTGCTCCCCTGACCCCTCACTCCCTCCTTTCTCTGTGAGGACACCCAGTCCTACCTGGTGGGACGGAGAGGGTATCAGTGTGCCTGCACTCTGGGGGACCTTCTGTCTCAATCTGGCTTCTCAAAGAGGCCCTTTCTTTCCCGAAGCCACCACCTTGTGGAGTATAAAATTCCTCACGGTGAATTAATCATTTCCCATCTACAGAGGCTACTTTTCAAAGTAAATATTTCAGTCATCTCCTCCGTCCTGGGCAAAGTCCGAAGCCTTGCTCAGCCACATCTGCTCCGGCGTCACACGTGTCGCGACACCACATTCCAGCCCGCTGCCTCCCAGCCTTCAACTCTCCGCTCCCCAGCATGGGGAAGAGCTGTACGGGGGTGTTTCAAATTAAGCCCGGGTGTGGGAACCTAGGCCTGCCACAGAATGACAGGAGCCTCAGAGCTAAGGTCATGGCAGAGGACGCCGCTGCGCTCTCCCCAGTGCAAGGCTATGGTCAGCATTCTGCAGAAAGCAGTTGAGTTTTCTTAACAGGTTGGGGCCACTCAGCTCAGTTAGTTCCCACCCTGCCCCCAGACTTCCACTCCATGAGCTGTCCCTAACTCAAGGGAACCTGGGGACAACAAGAATTAGTCAGTCTCCCAGGGCCTGCCAGTAAAATTCAACCAGAGCTCCATGCTTTTTCTGTTCTCTTATTATTTCTATTATGGAAAATTCTAAGCACGTCCAGGTACCCATGAGCTAGCTCTGCAATTTTCTACACGTGGTCAGTCTTCTTTCCATCTTACCTGCCCCCTAAAAGAAACAGTCTCCTTGCCCTGCCTGGTACCATGTTGAAGCAAGTTCAAGATCTCATCTAACTCATTCATAATGGTTTCAGGTGAGATGTAAAACCTAATGGCTCATAAATATAGAGCCAGGATCCGTTGCCGCTTATCCGTGTATTTGCAGTGATTCCTCATGATCATCCGCCTGTCCAGTTTCATGGCTGCACTTTCAGTTGCCTCATTGATCTTTTAATTATTCCACTGTTGCCTTGTTTGAATCATTTGTCCAAAGGAGGCGTCTTTCACTGTTCTTGATCCGTGCGTTCCTTCTAATCTGTAAGCCAACCAAATCTGACTTGTAAGTAAGAGGGTGACAGGGCAGCGGGCAGCGTGTCCAAGCGGTGGGGTGAGCTTGTCTCTAGGCACTATCTTCGGATTATGGTTTTTAGAAAACAAAGTTAAGATTGGGAGAGTTGGGAGACTGCTACGTGGGACATTTGCTCTGTAGCATTTGAAATTTTTATCACGTGAGCGTACTTAGATGATGTTTGTGAGATACAAAATGAATTTAAAATAAAGAAGGGACTAAGATGAAGATAGTGAACCAGACAGCACAACACCCACTGGATATGCAGAAGGGGTGCAGATGAGGAGAGTGCCGGGACAGTAAGGAGACGGGGAGGCCTGCTCATGGGGTGGGACTGGAAAGGCCCCACAGGCAGAGGGGCAGCAGCGAGGGGGACTGCACAGCCCCGGGCCCCTGTGTCTGGGGCAGGACCCTGTGCCTCGCCTGCCACGTCCCCTGTCCTGACTGATACCGCTGGAAGTGAGGCACGGTGTTGAATTTCTGTCTTCCTCAATGTCTCAATCAAAGGTCCGGCGTTCAGTTGCTTGCTGGTCTCTGCTCCCTGTTTCTTCAGTTCCGGGGGCATTCCTATATTACCCAGCCAGCTGGTTGCTCTCACATTTATGCAATGAATAAATGCACAGAGTAGCGAGGGGGTTGCCGTTGTATCTTGCTGACCAGAACTTTCCTGGCGGGCAGGACGCATGCCTCCTGTAGGACCCTGCACCTATTCTTTGCTCTGGGATTTTGGTTCATTCTGTGTCAGGAGGAGTACTATTTGACTTCCAAAAGCAGACTTTATTTTTAACAGCCTTATAGTTACAACAAGATGGAGCACAAAGCGCAGAGTTTTGCACCGCTGGCCCCATGCGCAGTGCTCCCCTGTGGTGTCCCCCCACGAGGCACATGGCCTGTGGATGGGTCTGCACTCACACACCTCATCGCCCAGAGGCCGCGGCGCAGCAGGGCTCACTCTTGGTATTCCACATTCCGTGGGTTTGGGCAACAGTGAAATGACATGTAACCACCGTCATAGTAGCACGCAGAGTGGTTTTATGGCCCTAAAATCCCCCGCGCTCTGCCTATTTATGCTTCTCTCTAATCTCACCCACTGGCTTCTCAGGTCATTGGCTGTTCACTTCTCCAAGACTCTGGCATCTTTTATGTTTTCCAGACCACTGGGGCTCTTCAGTTTCCATCCTCAGACCCTTGAGAATTTGTGGTCTTTAGCTCCGTGGCCCCTTACTTAGGCCCCAACGACAGCCCCATCTTTGGCCCATTTATTGCCTTTGCACGTTTGTTTATGTAAATGGAGAAATCACAAAGCAAAACATACCGACCAAGTCCTGGGCAGCCCAGAGAAACAGAGCGTATGGTAATATTATGGTAATGACATTCTGATTGTTCCAACAGCCTCATTTTTCTCCATGGCTATGCACAAAGGTTGTTGATTTGCATGGGTGGGCAGTACTCTGTTGGAATATAGTTATTTATTTTCATTTTATAATTACAACCTCCAGAGTTAAGTCATCTCGCGGCACAAGTACAGAAGAATAAAAATTAGTTAATTAAAATGTGTGAGTAGTATACAATTACCAGTTTAAAAATCAGTAAAACATATAAGAGCCTTCTTACTTATACAAATTAAGACAGAAGAGTGATGCTGTCGTGGCCAAGGACCCCGATGCGGACGTGCAGGGTAATCCAACCTCGTGTAGTTCTCCATTCCCAGCTGCGGCGATGGGTGTCCAGGACACTTATTTATGGTGACACAGAGTGGTTAACCTAAGCACAAACGTTTGATAATAATGGTATGCAGGGCAGGCCTGGAAACAAGATGCTTCTTTCTTGGTTCAGAAGTAAGTTTTGTGGGGGTAAAAGCCAGGGACTGAAGAAAGAAGAAGGAAGACAAACAGAAGGAGAAGAGGGACAAGAAAATGAGAAATTCTTGGCATAAATCGTTCATCGACAGGCGATTTTCATTAAAACACAGCTTGGTTCAACTGGAGAAAGCTTGATAAATCCCTGATAAGGTGCCAGATGTTCTCATGAACTTTCTTGGGGGTTTTGCCATTTCAAGTTGATGTGTTTTGCCTAAGGGCCAAGGATTGGGATGGTCCCAGCATCTGATACTGATTCTTCAAAGAGCCCCCTTCCCCCTCGCCTCTGGACACCGAGCACTCACGGGAGAGGCTGCGGATTGGATCAGCCTAATAGAAAATATAGTCAAGCCTGGAAGCAATATTCCAGCTCACTTTTCCAGGAACAATGTCCTGAGAAAGAAAGGATTCTTGGGATCTTCTCACCGCCTAGCAGAAATGGGTATGTTTCTTAGAGAGGAATGTTATTTTCTCAAAGCCCACACATTCTCAAGGCTGCTTCTTGCAATTTTGAATTGCAGTGGGAAAAGTCACTGAAAAACTGTTTATCAACCATTTGGCGGTTGCCGTCCCAGGCCCTTGGGAGTGAGAGATGGAGAGGCAGTGTCTCTTTCCTTGGGGAACTTTTGAGCAAGAGGGGCCAGACTCATGGAAACAGGCAAAACCCATGACATGCCAGAGGTCCAAGGAGCACGTTGTCTTCCCCAGGTTCTGAGGCTAACAAGCCTGCCATTGGGTCTGATGGTTTCTTATACGTACGGTTCTCTTACATGCAGGAGCTATGAGACCTACTTAACTCACTTCAGTTAAGAAAGGTTTCGCCATTGCTCTGAATTTGCAAAACTGATAATAGAAGAAAACGAACCGGGCCCAGCAGTATGGCTCAGTGGTCTAAAGCTCCTGCTTGGGAAAACTTGGGCGGCTTCTGGGACTGTGGTTCGATCCCCGGCATCACATGCTGCGCCAGCCCTGCCCTCGGGGCGGGCTGAACCGGCCATTAAAATGAGTGAATAAACAAACAAAGGTTCTGAAACAAGAAAAAAATAAAATAAATAAAATTAAAAAAAAAAAAAAGAAAGAAAAGGAACCTAGTGGCAGGACTGCATATGGTTCTTCTTAGCTGAAAAGCGGCTACTGAAGTGGGGGCTTTGGGTTCCTCTACAGGAGCAGGGACGTGGACAGCAGGTGCTGTTGTGCCTGCCCTGACACACCTCCCCTGGAATCAGGCTCCGGGGTTCACAAACAGTGAAATGCTACTGCCCCGTGCAAAGTGTCCAGTTTCGTCACTAAACTCAGAGACACTTCACTTCAAGTGAGGCTGGACGATCCTTTGAAAGAATTAGACCAGCCTTCACTGAATGCCAGCTACAGACGGGCTGGCTTGTGCCACTTTTCTTAGTGCTACATTAGTGCTAGTACTGAACAATGCAGTGACGGACTGCGAGGTCTGGGAGAGACGTACTCCCTGCATGGCAGCTCATTTTTATTTTTTTAGAAAAGCCAATAGCAGGTCATTGGTAGGGTGGCCTGCAGCCCTGGGCTGAGAAGAATTCTGAGTTCATGTTGGATCTCAAGTTACCCAGTCCATCGACAGGCTCCCCCATGGACATGTGCAGGGATGGCTTGCTTCCTACCTGCCAGTCCCATTTCTCAGGGTAAAGGAAATGGGCTGCCCTGGATCCACGGACTTGCAGAGTGCCAGGGTGAGTGGGTTGAGTGGAGGAGCAGCTACTGGAGAAGGAAGGGGGGATATCCACACGCACGTGCCGCAGCTGTCTGCTTGAGCATGCGCACGGCTCAGCCCTGGTTGTGCAGTCACCAGCCATGACCCTAAGCAAGGCAGCCTGGCATTGGTCGTGGCTGCTGTCCAATGGATGCGTTTTCTTGGTGCTGGATGACATCAGAGCCCAGGATGGGACGGAGCAGAGAACAGGGAAGAGGGAGTACTCTGGCAAAGGGCGCAGTGCTCCTTGCATGAGTGGCTGGCGATTCATTGCACCTGGTTCCAGCCTGGTTCCAAGCCTGGCTTAACTTTTACACCTAGTCTACTTCAAGACAAATGCCAGGGAGGAGAGGAAAAACATCTTGAGACCGTTTGGAAATGCCTGCCTCACAGCTCAAGTGATGGAGGTAGCCCCGGAGCTACAGAGCGGGGGAGGACGGAGACTGCTGGGGCTCCTTGTCCAGGCCTCCAGCTCCCTTCTGGTGAAAGAGGTCCTTTTGGCAGACGCAACAGTACTTGCCAGCACATCAGGATTTAGAGTCTGATGTTGCAGGAGTTCTTTATCCTGTGTTATCTCTAAACCAGATAGTCTAACCTCAAATTTCAAGAACTTTGGGAATTCCAACATCTTAGTGGAGGTGAAAACAAACAGCATATAATTTCACTGCAAGGATTTCTGTGGTAACCACGCAACAAAATTTGAGGTCTAGAATAAGAAAAAGCAAAAAAAACTTCCTGATGGACTCAGATGGAACAAAAGACCAAGCTGTCTGAGTAGGCAGTGCAGGCTCCAAGCCATGCTCACCTACTGGAGCTCAGTACTCCCGGCATCCATCTGATCAGAATACTACTTCTGAGCTCTACCCTGAAATTTGTTTTCCCACTGCTGGGAATTGAACTGAGGACTTCTGTGCTGAGCTACATCCCTAGCTCATTTTTACATCTTATTTTGAGACAGGGTCTCATTGAGTTACTCGTTGTCCAGGCTAGGTTTAAATGTGTGATGATTGTGTCCCAGCCTCCCAGAGTGCTGGAACTGTAGGCACGCACCACCTGACAGAGATTCTGTCATGTAATCTCAAGAGAAAATGGTGCAGAGAGCAGATTTCCTTCCAGCGCTCGTGGGCCTGACTGTGCAGTTGGTAGATGAATCTTTGGAACTGGGAATGCCTTATGTTTCCAAGAGGAGCTGTTCCAAATTTCTCTTGCAACTGGGAGTTTCTTCTGCTTCTGGGGGAGATACCAACTTCCCTACGATGCTAAATATCTCCAGGTTCTGATGGTTTATGTGGTGGGAGAAGAGTTTGGTGCTATCCACTGTCAACACCTGCAGCATGTGCACCTGGAGTGCCTCCTAAAGGTCCTGTGTTCAGGGACTTGGGCCAAGCCCAAGGTGGCCATTCCAGGTGGTAGAACTTTAAGGGGGGTGGGGGAGGAAGCAAGGTTTTGACAGCTGGCCTTCCAGGGGTCACTGGGGTGTTAGACACCTTCGTCTTTTTTGCTGCCTGGCTGCTGGAGACGAGCAGCTTCCTGTGCTACACACCCCATCCCAAGGCACTGCTTTGCCATAGTTCCCTGGTGTTGGACCAACCCACCATGGACTGTATCCTCTGACACCATGGACAAAGTCAGCTATCTTATATGTTTTGTTAGAGCAAGCAGCACTAAGACACCCCAAACCAGACTGTGGCGCTGCCGCCTGTCTATTCATCACATACAGGGCAACTTTGCCATTGTGACCCTACAAATAAAGAGACCCTGTTCCCCCACTGGGTTTGAGGCTTCCCCAGAGCCCAGAACTCTCCTGCAGGTCCCACTATGCTTCGGTCCAGCTCATCTTAGGGGACAGCAGGAAGTCAAGAGGAACTGTGCCTGCTCTGTGATCCTGGGCCAGATAAGGCTCTCTGAGAGAGCCTGCTCCTCAGCTTCTGGGCTGCAGCTCTCCGATGCCTCCCTGCCCCAGTGTGGGGAGTCAGAGTCTTGGGGTCACGCTGAGGAGCAAGTGCCCGCTTGGGTGGTTCTGTCTTCCATCGCTCATGGAATCGCACCATTTGGCAGGAAGGGCTAACCTGTGCAGCCTGCTACACCGCCTTCATGTGTGGAAGCTGAGGAACAGAGACCCAGGAGGTTCTGGGAGGTCACAGAGCAGCTGTGACAGTAACAGCGATGGTGAACAAGGGATGCAGAGTGGGCAGAGGGACACATGGTCAGCAAGCGCGCACAACGAGCTCCAGAGTCAAGTCCTCATCCTATCCCCGTGTGCACTTCAGCCACTGAGATCATGGGAACGCAGGGTTCCCCTGCGTCGGACCGGGCTCTCAGCTTGTTTTCTTCTGTCTGCCCGTTGCCCCCGCACCCCGCCTTCTTCCTCTTGGCTTCCATAAATGTGCTCTGGTTTCATTTTGCCAAATGACCATGACTTAAATGTCCCAAAATGTGAGCTGATTATGCCTGCTTATCTCAGGCATTTGTACAGTAATGGAAAGCTGGCTAACACAGAGGTAGCCTGGGCCACCAGCCCTCCTCGGAACTGCCAGTGCTTGCATAGAAGCCCCCAAAGTTCCAAGTAGACTTTGAGCCCTGACAAGTCACCAAATACCTCTCACTTCTGAGTGGTGACCGAATGGATGGCTAGTAGGGCTGTGAGATGAATCAGGGCTATAGGACACTTAGAAATTCCTTGCAAGTGGGAAAGAAAAATGTGATGGAAAGTATTAAGCACAATCTGGTATTTGGGGAAAGAAGGGCTATATTTGGTTTTATTGTAAAGCTGTGAAGATCCATCTTATTGATTTGGATCTATGACAGTCATCTCACAATATTTTGTGACATATATTCCCAGCTCCTCAAGCTTTTTGACTTTACAAAAACTTTACAGAAGTAGTTATGACAACTGAGAAGCCAAATGAAGTTTCTTCATAGCTCTGCAGAGACACCAATTTTCAATATCCACCAGTTACTCTTGGGACAGCTGTTGGTTGAAACAATAATTCTAAGTTATACCATGGCAATGTAGGGCCTGTTGGGAATCTCTTTGGTTTATATCTAGGTGCCCCCTCCCCAAGCCTTGTATACTGAGAGGCAGGGTTTGTGCCAGGTGCTTGGACTGCAGAGGGTGCTAAAGCTAGCTTGGTGTTAGGAATTAGGGTCTAGTTCAAAGAGGTCACTGGAGAGTGATAGGAAGGCTTTCTCTCCCTCCTGGCTCCTCCCTTTGCCCCGTGCCTCCCTTTTGCCGTGGGACGAGTGGCAGTCCTCCACCAGACCCTTCCACCATGCCTCTGATCAGGCAGGAGCTGAGATTTCCAAAGTATGAGCCAAAATAAACCTCCCCTTGTTAAATTGCAGGGGTCAGGTATTTTGTCTCAGCAAGCAGGAAAAATGGGCATTTATCTAGTCACCTAACAACATCATAGGAAGTACTTGTTAGTAGCCTCCTTCTGTTGTTATGCAAACCGAGGCCCAGGCTGCTTAGCTTTCATGTCCAGTCAACGGGCTTCTGGTGCATATTTGTTTTGTTCAAATTTCCCAGCATCATACTCCAGGAACTTCCCAATCTCAGCTCAACTGGGCAGGAAGAGGTGGACTCATCCTGATTGGACAAATGAACTCTGTGTCCATTTGCCTCTCTGCTCTCAGCATCCATCTCTGCCTGGCACAGATGAAACCTTCCAGAATGTTGAGGGGTTGAAGAGAATGGAGGGGCAGTTTCAGTGCTTAGCCACCTTGTTTGCTCCTGTTTCAGCTTGGTTTTCCTTTCCGCTCCAGCTATGGGTCTCCCCTGTTGTTGAGGAGAGATCAATTCAGTAGCTGTGCGCTAAAATGCTCTTACTTCCAGAGAGCAGGCACAGTTGTCAGACTCTGTTCTTAGACCTAGAATGTGCAAGTCTTCCTCGTTTATACTCTGCTCTCCTTGGTTGTAGCTACCTGTGGTCAATAGCAGGCTCATGACATTAAATAGAAAATTCCAGAAATAATACATATGCTTTAAGTTGCATTCTAGTTTGAGTAATATGATGAAATTCTATTCTGTCACATTCCATATACTTTGGGACATGAATTGTCCCTGGGCTTGTGTCCAGGTAACCCCTATTTTACATAATGTGACCTCACAGCCCAGGAAGGGTGATGCTGGCAGTTCAGATAAGCAAAAGAGAAGTCATAAAGTGCTTCCTTGAAGCACGCATGAAATCTTCTCATGTCTGTTTCTATGTCTATCCTACCTCTATGTCGATCTGTACGTCTGTATGTCTGTGTCCTATGTCCTTCTCTTTCTCTGCCTCTGCCTCTGCCTCTGCCTCTATCTCTATCTCTACAGGTAGACATCAAGATAATTTGGTACTCTCTGCAGTAGCAAGTTCAGGTGTCCATGATGGTTCTTGGAATGTATCCTTATGCACAAGTTGAAACTGTTCAATGGTCAGGTAGAAAAATGGGCATCAGTTCTCATGATCCGAATTCTACCCCACCTAGACTATAGAATCCCAGCATTCTCTTAGGTAAAGTAGATCTCCCCCTCCCGCACTCCCTCCTCTTCTTTCTTTCTTTCTTTCTTTCTTTCTTTCTTTCTTTCTTTCTTTCTTTCTCTCTCCTCTCTTTCTTCTTCTTCCTCCTCCTCTTCCTCTTCCTCCTCCTCTTCCTCTTCCTCCTCCTCCTCCTCTTCCTCCTCCTCCTCCTCTTCCTCCTCCTTCTTCTTCTTGTTCTTCTTCTTATTGTTGTTCCTCTTCTTCTTCTTCTTCTTCTTCTTCTTCTTCTTCTTCTTCTTCTTCTTCTTTTTCTTCTTGTATTTAGGGAAGGGTCTATAGGGTGTTCAGGGTCTCACCACTAGATTGAGCTGGGCCACCATGCCCAGTCTCAATTGCCTTCTTAGTGTGCCCAGGGGAAAGGCAGGCACTGGAGGCCCAGATTAAAACCCTGGCCTCTGTGCCTGCTTACAGGCACTTTAATCTGCTGAGTTATTTGTCTGCCTTTTTTTTACCTGGCTCAGTAAGTGGGTCTGGAATAGTAGGTAGAGCTGGGGATCAAACTGTGGTCCCCTGTGACAGTGTGACTGCCTGTGTTTACCCAAGCAGACTCTTATTAGCTCACCTGCAAGACCCCTTTCTTTCTATACCTTATGAATGACTGCCTTAACCAACTGCTGTTTTTCATAATAGAAAACAGGTATGATCATTGTAGAAACATTTCACACACAAATAGGCAAAAAGCAGAGAATTTGAAAACACCTCTGATCTCATCACCCAGTGATACTCACTGTTTGTCCCTTGGCTTGCTGCTTTCCTGCCCTTTTAATGTCCATCCGGGGCCAGTAATCTGCCAGAGACATCTGTGTGCTGGTGTGTGTGTATTGGGGCCGGCAGAGGCGGGCTGTGGTGTTAAGATCTTCCGAGCGGATATTGGCTGCTATTTGCTCTTCCATTGTCAGAGTGCGCAGCAATACATTCTTTACCTGTTTACCAGATACTCTGTGTTTAGACATGGATTTTTATGGGACTACGTTGGTTTATACAGGCTGTCCCAAAATATGTTTCTTAAACTTAAAATGGCGTTGTTCACATTTTTCCATGTTGATACATTGTATCCGAACGGGGGCCCTCCCTGTTCTGCGCTTGTCCGAGCCTCTTCTGGGAGTCACCCTTCACTCGGCAGTTAGCTGCCATCTTTGCGCCCACTCTTTTTCAGTGACAGATAACACATTTCGGAAAATCATTTTACTGAATCTTAGTTGTTGTTTTTTTTTTTTTTTTTTTAGCCAACCCTGCAGCAGCCCATGAGCACCCAGTTTTCTACAACATGCTATTACAGTAGTCACACACACACTATCGTCAAGGTCATGGGGGAGCAATTTTGCGCTGCTCCCAATTTGGGCTGTGGTTATTTCCCACTACATTTCTTTCCAGGTGCATTGCTGGAAAATAAATCTAAGAAATAAATTCCTGGTTCCACTATGACTCTGGCTAGGAATGCCTCTTTACAAGCGTAGGCTTTATTCCTGTTCAGGAATAACATCAGTAGATCAGGAAACAATTTCCGAGGGGGTTACACCTTGTTGGGGTGCACTACGGGAGCCTCAGGACTGAACAGGAGGCAGTGTCCCCGCATGATAGGGTACAGTACTTTCTCTGGGAAGGAAAAGACTGGGCAGGTTTTGGGGCGTAAGTGCCACTGTCCAGTATGGATCCCTGGGTACCAAGGCAGGTGGATGGCGACCTCAGAACACAGAGCCCAAGAGGGGGAGGGAGAGCTTCACAGGGCTCCCTTTGCACCAGAAAGGTGCACTTGCAAGGGCAGGGCTGCTAACTGGGATGGGGGGCCGTCCCTCCAGGGCAGAGACCTCAGGTGGGGCAGCCTCAGAGCGAGGAAAGTGAAGATCCCGGCTGAGGACCAGGGTGTCCTGTCACTCGTGCATAAGACCCCGGGGGCAAAAGGCTCCACTCTCAAGTGGGAGAGCTCAGTCTGTGGTCCCTTCCTTGCAGGCCCAAGATGGAAAGCCACACTTACTTATAGGGTTTCGTGGGTGCCCAGCATATTTGGGAGGCCCACGGCCCCGCCCCACCTCCTACAGCAGCGTCACAGCATTGATGAGAGACAGCACAGGGGCCTGGGAGCGCCCCACCAGATTGCTGCGTAGCAGATCTCTGTCTGCTGCTGGCCACAGGAGCGCTCTGAATCTCTGCTACCGGAGGCGGAGGGCGCACTATTGGGGGCCCACTGTGCCTCTGAGCGCAGTCTATTTTCAGGGTCTTTCTTGTACATTGCATGCTGCCAAGGAGCTTTGCCAAGGAGTTTCCATTCATGCCCCTGCCCTCCCCCGGCTTCACCCACTCCTCCGAAAACACAGCTAACTGACGGCGGAGCTGGCCACAGAAGCCTATTATTGGGAGTGATGGAGTACAGGAGATTTATGGACTAGATTCCTTTCCCCTCCTTCAAGAATGACAAACTAACCCCAAATTATGGCAAGAATTCTTACGGGTCAATAATTAAAAGCAAAAGGCAGTCTCTATGGGGGAAAACAGTGCGGTCTGGAAACTATCTTTCAAATTGAGGCCGACTGCGAAACTCCCAAATATTATGGATACAAATTAGCTATATTTGATCACTGGATCTTACTTTCCCTAATTGTCTCCATTTCTGTGGTTTCCTCATCCGTTTCATTTAGAGAGCACTTGGGTTAGCTGCTCAGTGCATAGTACTGTGTCATAGTAGCCGGGGGAGGCTGTGGGGAGAGGGGGGCAGGAGAGAGGAACTGGGGAGAGAGAAGGAGGTAGGTAGATGGCTTGGGAGAAGAGAGGAGGGAGGGGGAGGGGAGAGGGGGGAGAAGGGAGAGAGAGAAAGGAGAGAGGGAGAGAGAGGAGAGAGGGAGAGAGAGGGGGGGGAGAGAGCAGACAGAGAGAGAGACAGAGAGAAGAGGAGAGAGGAGAAACCAAATGGGAAGAGAGGGAGATAGAGAAGAGGAGAGAGACAGAATGACACAGAAGGAACAGGAGGAAAGACAAAAACAGACTGAGAAAAATGGGGAAAAAGAGAGGAAGACAGAGAAAGAGCTTCTTTTGAGGTGCGTTTTCCCTCAGTGCCATAGAAATCTTTCCATCCAGTCCAGAGACATTAAAAACAGGCTCATTTAGTTAGAGGAAGCCTTTTGCTTGTTTCTGGGAATGACTGATGTGAGCCCGAGAAGAATCTGAAACTTGAGCAGCCAGGCAAGCAGGAATTGCGGCCTTATCTAGAAGTGAGGCAGAAACTGTGGAGCTGCCCTGTGAGGACATCAGTGAGGGATCTCCTGAGGAGGAGCCCGCCCACAAGACTGCCCCGGCTTCAGCTGAGAGACACGGCAAGAATGTCCTGCGGCCTTCCCGTCTTTTCTCCCTTTCTCTAGTTTGGGGTAAAAGTAAGAGCTGAGGGATGCAAACCAAGGAATAAACAAGGTCCCCAAGGGAGCCACCTTGGGGTCTGGGGGCCTGAGGGCCCGGCTTCCAGGAATGCTGAGGCTGGCCCTCTTCTCGCTTCCCAGAACCCAGCGCACAGTGCACATGGCACGTAGTATGAAGGCTGTGGGCGGCTTGGCACACTGTCCCCTCTGGAGACCCGAACTCAGATTCTGGCCTGATTTACTGGGGAAAACAAGACTTGTGGTCTTGGCCCAGTCTTCACAGGCACGTGTCCTGTAATCCTTGCACACACGGGCATACACGCAAGTGCACATGCAAACACACGCATTTGCTCTGTACACGTGCTAGGCAAGGCCCAGGCAGAGGGGCCGGTGGGATTCTGGCCGTAGACCCACCTTTTTCTCGTTTTCCTGCACATGAGGAACCCTGTGCTCTCGCCTCTCTGCACAGCGCTGTTCCCTCACAGCAGGTGTTTCTCAGCCACGAACACCATGGAACATGGTTGCTGTCCTCTAGGGGGGAAGCAGAGAACAGTGTATGTGGGGATTCGTGTGTGTGTGTGTGTGTGTGTGTGTGTGTGTGTGTGTGTGTGTGCACATGTGCACACATGCACAGGGGTCCGACGCTGCTGGCAACTTAGTCCAGGATGGAGCATGAATAGCTGTCTGTGTCCCTCTGATAACCTAGGAATCCTCACATCCCTCTACTTCTATGACACACTGGGTTTCCTCCCAAATGCCCTAGTCTTGGAGGAGTGTGTTGCAGTTTTCTTGTCTTAAAGCGAAGGGCGCAGGCAGCACCCTCGTTTTAGCCTGGTCCCCAGCCCAGGTGTCCAGGCCTGCTCTGGGAGCCACGCAGGAGGAAGGTGCAAGGCTGCTCCGCCCTCCGGCGCGGGTGGGCTTCTGCCCGGGTGCTGTCGGCCCGCGGAGGCTGCTGCTTCATGTTCTTCTGCAGACAAGCACCTCTGTGGAGAACATGAGGAGGGCGTGTCTAGGGCAGCCCTGTGTTCCCTCTCCTTCTAGCCTGGTATTGTACATTCAAGGAGGAGTTTTATTTGGGTTTGTTCTTCTGCCTATGCAGAGGGCCACTGGACTTCATTGTGCCTGACCACGGAGCATCGTGAGATCACTGCTATCTTATTGTCAAGATATTGCCTTAACAGGACAATGAGGACAGAACCTCTCAGGGAAGAAGGAGCCGATGATTAAGGAAATGTTTATCTCTGACTTTGGGTGACAAAAGATTCCCTAACGATCACAAAGCCTACCTATGTTTATGTTTCCCACCTGTTTCTATGCAGAATGGGCTTAAAATCATCCACAAACACATAATACTTTGCTTTAAGGAAGCAACGTTTTAAAATAAATTACCTTGTAGTCATTACTAAGTCATCTCTTAATTTTTATTTTTGTTTGTTAGAAACTTGTTAGCCTTATTCCATTGATCATAAGTTATTATTATGTGCCTGGTACATGAAAATAGACTGTTAAAAGGCACTTAGATTTGTTTGGTAGCCTCCTCCCTAGTGACAGCAATCAGGGAATACACATCAAGCTTCAACGCTTGGTTAATTCAGTATTTCAAGTTGATAACAAGTACTGATTTGGCTCTTCCTTGTCCTTAACTTGATGCAGCAGAATCTTTGGCAAAACATGGCTTTTTTCTCCCCAGTGGTAAAGAATGAAGCCAGGGTCTTACCCACGCTAGATAAATGCTGAGCTACATCCCAGCCATAAAACCTATCTTGAAGAGTCTGTTCCTCATCATTGTGAAGCCAATGATTTATGCCAGCTCGTAGTCCTGATTCTAAATGTGCTGTACCTCTCAAAGCTCATCAGCCGCATAGCTGCAGTGGGTCTCCTCCTCGGCCAAGGGCGCACCCAGGCCTGGCACGCACAAGCACACTGGCTGCGTTGGCGGTGAGCTGCAGAGTGACCACATCAGTGCAGACAAGCACGCAGGCTCTCATCTCTGACTACTCCGATGAAAATATTTACTTAAAGTAGAGTGAAACTGTATCATGTTTACAAATTTAATTTTATGAGCTTAGCAAGAACAAAACAAAAAGCATCAAACAAACAGTGTGGTCAGTTATACCCATTCCTGAACGTAGGTCACAGAGTGGGCCAAGGGGCGTTGTCTGGGCACAGAGTGTCCCCAGAGGGTGAGAGTCTGCTGTGTCTCCCAGGAAAACATCCCCGGGCTAGGAGTGAGACTGGAGCTCAGAGGCCAAAGGCCACTGAACCCACAGCGACAGCTTCGCCGCATGTCCGCTCCTCCGAGGCTCCCAGCGCTGCAGGTCTGCCGGCGCGGCTTTCCGAGGCCCGTCCGCTGCTGCACCCTCTCCCCTGCATAGGCACAGACACCGAGGGCTCCCCGCAGGGAGTGGCCATCTTTCCCAAATGAGTGGCAGATGGGCCGTGTTTCAGCGCAGTGGGGCTCCTGGCTGCCTTCTCGAGTTGGCTTCCCGATGTTTCTGTGTTCCTGTCCTGAACTCCAGCCTGTGCTCTGCATGCGCTGTTGCCAGCTGAGCACACCCAGGCCGAAGAGCGGAGCCTGCGAGAGGCAGAAGCAGAGTCAGCAACTCCCGCGGTCACGATGGTTGGGGCAGCGCTTCCCTTGGCAAGAGCTGCCTTCGAAACAGAAACCAATTCTCCTCCGTGTTCCAAGTGCAATTCTTGCAGAAACAGCCCTGGCCTCAAAGGTACCTTTTTAGGGATTCTGGGAGGCAGTCATGCCCTGCTTAAACTCAGGGATAGCTGTCTTTTCACCTTCTACTTTAAAAAAAATTCATTTGACACCAAGACTAGAACTCAGGACCTTATGTTTGCCAGGCAGGCACTGTGCCACTGAGCTACATCCCTGGCTGCATCTTCTGCTTTGCAAAGTAACATTTAATGGAAATGTGCCTCGCTCTGAGTTGAGCTAGGACTGTAGATTTTCATCATTTGCGTCAGCTGCTATGTATCAGAGTTAATTTCCTTGAGGTACTTCCAGCTTCTTTCGGCATGACTCAGATGTTCGGACTGTTCGAAATTTTAGGGTGAGTTGGAGTATTTCTGAGCACACACAGGTAATGCGTCTCCCTGGAAGGAGTGAGGCAAGGTGCTGTCTGACGGAATAAAAGTGTACGAGGGAGACAGGGACTCTCAACACCTTCCTCCTTGCACCCAACAGCAACCACCGTAAGTTAAAGGCCCTCTTACGTGATGGTGAGCCATTAGAGACTCCCAGATGTTACCAGCTCTGTGCGTCCCGTTGTGCTGGATGGCAGTGACACAGAGCCCAGAGGCTGAGGCCTAGCAGTGGTAATGCTCCCGTGAGCTGCAGCCGTCCACCTGGCTCCAGGAGCAAGCTTCCCACTCTCCCGCAGTTGTTGTGTGTGTGCTTCTGCTGTGTTCTGCTATGTGGACAATCTGACAGAAAGGGAAACTTTCCGAGCAAATGCGCGGAGACAGAGAATCCGCCTCCTAGGCCAGATGTTTGCATGGTGTTTGATGACACGCGCCTCTGTCATCATAGAGGCTCTGCTGCCCTGGATGTGGGCTCCGGGCCGGGGCCATTGGCCAGTGGAGATTAGCTCCCCATATGCAGGAATCTTCTGTTTCTTCCCAGTTATGAGTAGGTGCATTTGGGGGAGGGCTTGCCTACTCTCCTCTTTTGTCTGTTGTGCTGCAGGACCTCAGCAAAAGTCACCAAAGCCTATTTTCCAAGCTTCCTCCCTCGGCCTCTCAAGGCACGACCAAGGGGCTCTAGATATCAGAGAAGGAACGAGCCCCTCCGCTCTGCTCACTACTCACATTACCATTGTAACTCAAGGCTCATTGCCTACATCTGATTTCTCTTTACAACAGCAAGAATGATACTGAACACCTATGTGAGAGGATAATGCGTTTTTAATCTCCAAATGATGGGAAGGGGGTCATGCAGAGGATATAGAGGCTTGGACAATGGCACCCCGAAATTCACACGCAGCTGGAGCCTGTGAATGAGACTTTATTTGGAAAGAGGGTGTAGTCAAGCTAAGAAGAGGCCACACTGCAGAAGGTGGACCCAAGCTCGGTACGCTTGGTGCTCTTCTAAGAAGAGCGGGGTCGCGGCACTGACAATCAGGGGAAGGTGCCCCATGGAGGTGGAGATGGGACTGGGGCTGTGTGATGCTGGAGCATCAGGGCCAAGATTGCCAGGTTGGCATCGTAGCTGGCGAGGGGTGGGGCACGAGACAAATTAGCCTTCAGAGCCTGCAGCAGGACCAAATCCCACTGCTGCTCCATTTCAGGTTTCTGGGCTTTCAAACTTGGACAGTGTAAGTTATTGTTTGCAGCCACCCAGCTTGAGGCAATCTCGTGCTGCAGCCCTGGGAAATTTCCACTTATCGTTCTGTGTTCTTTACAGACTTTTTAGGAACTTTTCCTCTGCAGCCTTTCCCATAAGGATCGATGTGCCTTTCCTTTCCTTGGTGGCAGAAAAGCAAAGAGGCATGATTCTTCCACATATGCAAGAAATGGTGAAATCTTCCCTCCTTGCCCTCTGGAGGGACCCTGTGAGGAGCAGGACAGTCTTCTGGTCTAGAGGAACTCTGCCTGGCTCCTCAGGCTGTCCTCAAGTGCATACTGAGGAGCTATCCACAGCTCTTTTGGGTGGTTTTTTTTTTTTTTTTTTTTTTTTTTTTTTTTTTTTTTT
>PVJA010005443.1:0-79056 GCA_004027025.1 Myocastor coypus
GCACAGCACAGCTCGGCACAGCACAGCACAGCATGGCACAGCACAGCACAGCACACACAGCACAGCTTGGCACAGCACGGCACAGCACAGCACACACAGCCTAGCACACACAGCATAGCACAGCATGGCACACACAGCACAGCACAGCACACACAGCATAGCACACACAGCACAGCACAGCACACAAAGCACAGCACACACAGCACAGCACACACAACACAGTACAGCACACACAGCATGGCACAGCACACACAACACAGTGCAGCACACACAGCATGGCATAGCACGGTACAGCACAGCTTGGCACAGTACATCACACACAGCACAGCACAGCACACACAACACAGCACAGCACACACAACATGGCACACACAGCATAGCACAGCACACACAGCACAGCACAACACACACAGCACAGCACACACAACACAGCACAGCACACACAGCACGGTACACACAGCATGGCACAGCACACACAACACAGCACAGCACACACAGCACAGCACACAGCACAGCTGAGGAGAGGGAAGGTCCTCATCCAGGGATGAGAGTTGGGGTTTGTATCTGATCCTCAGCCAATCTGCACACTGCACATTTGTCATGGCCCATAAAACTATGCTGCTTTTTAAGAAGAAAGGAAGCAAACTTGTCCCGATTACTTCTCCAGGGAAGACTGGGCTCTGCTACCATGCACTGTGCTGACTTTGCACAACAGAAAAGATTCCTCCTTATTGTTCTAAATTTACTGTCTGGTAATTTTTCTGTTCTCATTTTATGCGACGGGCAGCTGAGTGATTTTCTCCCAGCCTCTTTTATGAATCTAAACCAACCCATAAATTGCTGCTGACATCTCCTCTCCAGCCCCAAAGGAAAAAAAATCTCCCCAGCTCTCTAGCCTTGGCTGGGGGCAGGGCTTTGGCTCTGAGGCCCTGTGCCTACCCTGTGGAACACCTGGGACAGAGGCAGGCAAGCTGGGGCTGAGCTCTATGTTGGTGTGGAGCAGGTGGCAGGAGTAAAGGCCATGTGGCCATCTGATGAAGAGGCTCACAACTTGGATGGCCGAGACTGGGTCCTGAGGAGTAAGCTAGCAGAGTGCTTTGGGGTCCTGGGCACTGAACGGGTGCTGAGGGAGCTGGGGTGGCAGCCTGGAGGGAGAGGAGCCTAGAGGAGGAGCCAGCTCGGGCCAGGCAGGGTCAGGAAGAGAGGGGTGCACACACAGCAGGAGGGGTGGTGTGGTGGAAAGGTGGGGGCCTGGGGGCCCAGGCTGGATGAAGGCTTTGGACCCTGCTGTGGGTGGCTAGGCCAGCAGTGGTTTCTGAGCAGGGACTGTAGGGACATTGACAAGGAGATTCTGGCTGGGCAGGGAGTCACTGCCAAGCACAGCCCAGGGCCACCTGCCCCAATCCTGGTTCTCTGTGGTGCTGTCAGGGTGTCTGCCAATTGATAGGTTTAAAGGGTAAACCCTGGCCCAGAGTGTACACCGAAGCATAACTTTCACCCTGCTTGAACAGAAGAGGCAGCCAGAGGGTCAGTGACTCAGCCCAAGTCACCTGCTAGTAAGGATGTCACAGCTCCCATGGTACTTTCCCAACCCTCTGCCTCTCCCGTGGTCTCTGGAGGGCTATTCTGCCCGGGGGTGGGCAGTGTAGCCACAGCCAGAGCCTCAGTCCCTGGGGCTTTCCAAGGCAAGGGACGCTGTGCCCACTGTGGCCTCTGTCTGGATGGAACTGCTGTGCAGTGACCCAGAAATAGTCTGGTCTGGACCTAATCTGCATCTCCTCACCTTGTGGTGATCTTTCAAGTAAAAGCACTTAGCCAGTGTGTTTACTGTCCCTGTTCCCCTGTCCTTTGTACCCCCTGTCCTTTGTACACCAACCAAATGCCAACAAAGCAGTGGCAGGGAGAATCCTGGCCCACATGGGGAGGCAGTCACCCCTGCCTGGGTGAGCCTAGCTCTCAGGGTCCTGCTCTCTCCTGTCTGTAGTCCTTGGGGGTCCTTCACAGCTGGCCTCTCATGCCCTCCCCAAACAGAAGTCCTTCACCTTCCTACCTAGTGCCCCCACCCCTGTCCCCAGCTCATGTCCATCACTGGGCAGGTTGGGGTTTGGCTCCTACTGGCCAAGCTGGGATGGGTGAGGGAGGCTGAGTGAGGGTGAGGCATGGGAATTGCCAGGCAGGCACTTGTGCCACAGAGCTACCTCTCCAGCCCCGAGGCATGAGAATGGCATCTGGTGTCTTTGTTATGGTTTCTGGGGTGGTGAGGACATGTTCTTGTCACCCTGGGCCCTGCTGACCAACTTCGTCTCTTGGGACAGAGGCACAGAGCTTCGGCCTGCTGGACCCCAAACTCTGCTACCTGCTGGATGGAATCCTCTTCATCTATGGTGTCATCATCACTGCGCTGTTCCTGAGAGCGAAGGTGAGCACCCGGCTGCACACCAGGCTGTGGGCTTCTCTGCTTGGTGACTGTGCAGATGCACAGCAACCGTGATTCTGCAGTCTCAGGCCTGCTAGTACCTGGGGCTTGGGGCTTGGGGCATGGCTGAAAGCAGCTGTGCGTGTGTGTGTGTGTGTGTGTGTGTGTGTGTGTGTGCACGCAAGCTTGTGGAGGACCACTTGACCAGCTCTCCTTGAAGGAATACCAACTGTCTCTATTTTGACTGAGCTTGGCCCTATTTCCTTGTATTGATTTGTAAGAGCTGGCTAGGACTTTTGTTTATCCTCTCAATTGGCCTTAAGCAATGTATATTGGTCTAGCTGAGGTGTTGGTGATAGTCTTTGAAGGTGATATGCGTGTTTCCCTGGTAACCTATACCTACTGCTGCTTAATGTGAGCCGGGTCAAGACAGGTTGGAAGAGCTAATGCTCTGAGCTGCCAGCTGGGAAGGAGCCTCTAGACAGAGGCTCTGACTTCCTGGGACTTGAAAGAATACATCAAAGGTGAAGCACCAGACTACCCAAAATATTAGATACTATCTAAATAGCCTTATGCAGATTACTCTCTCTGCATATCCTCTGCAGGTGGCCGAAGTAAATGTAGGACCCCCACCTAGCTCAGCTCATAGTATTCACTACCTCCCACAATTCTCAGTCATTCCTCCTCAAGCCTCTCCTCCACTGAATAAAGCCGGGTGAGGCCTTGGAACGCTCTCTTTGTTACAGAGGACCATCTTTGTGGCTGGACTTAAAGCCCCTTGGCTCCCGGATAATTATAAATATGTTTTAGTGTCTTTATTTTCACTGTGGGTAGCATGGGAAGTGGCAGATTGGAATTACCTTGGTGATTTTCCAATGAGATAACTTTGGGATTACAAATACTGACTTCTCAGATCAAAATGAGGACCTAGAAGGGACTCCTACGTGTGTGTGTGTGTGTGCCTGCACACCCGTGCACATGCATGTGCACCCCAGGTGGGCTGAGGAAATGGGGCACTTCCCTGGGCTGGGTAGGTGGAGTGGAGGCCCAGGGCTGGGTGCCCTGGTAAGGAGCTGAGCCCATACATGGACATCAGTGTCCCATGGTAGGGGCTGCTGCTCAGGTAATGACAGGCAGGGAGGTGGGGACCTGGTGGCCCCTCCCCACATCCTGCCATCTAACTGCTAATCATGGCCACATCAGTCTTTCTTCTGACACCTCAGTTTCCCTGTTGTCTTGGAAAGGTTGGCCAGGGTGCTGGTTCACAAGAGGTGCCAGGGGGCCTGGATTTTTCAGGAGGGCAAGAATGTGGAAGGCAAATCATCCCTGGAGCACACGCTGGAGCATCTCCCATTTGGATGTTGGTCTCCACTGTGAGATTTGATTTGAAAAAAAAAAAAAAAAACCTCTTTTTTTTTTTTTTTTTTTTTTTTTAAACTTGGAAACACAGCAGGGGCTGATCTCTAAACTCAGCGATTTATTGGGTCCTTGCCTCAAAATAAAAATAAATAAATTAAAAAAGGATTGGAGATATAACTCATTGCCAAGGCTCAACCCTAGTATTGAAAAAAAAAGGAAAGGGGCTTCCAGGCTGTCTGCCCCTGCACAGCCAGTGCAGCGGTGGTACATGGACGCGCTGACCGTCCAGGGGCTCCACAGCCTTGCTGGGAGCAGTCACGCACGCTCTCCTATGTTGCAGTTCGGCAGGAGCACGGAGGGGCCAGTCCACCAGCAGGGCCAGAACCAGCTGTACAATGTAAGTCTGCATTCCCAGACTCACCCTATGCCAGTGCCAGCGATGGCCAACTCTTCGGGATCAGCTCTCCAACGTATTTTCTAGCTGGGATGGTGGCAGTCCCTTCCCTATGAGGAGGAGCCCCTGCCGTCCTGGCTGGATGCGTGGGGGAAGGAGTGGTTTAGGTTCTCCACAGCAGGGAGGGAAGCACTTCCACTGCCCTGACCCTTGCTTACCTTCTGTGAGCCTTGGTTTCTTCATGCGCTTGTGGGAAAGTCACTCCTTAGCCATTTGATTGCTCAGCATCTGGTTAAGAAATGTACTGATCCCCTTTGGGGATCCTGTACCCTGTCACAATATCCTCTGTTCTCTGACAGGGTCTCTGAGCCCAGACACAGTGTCCATCCCTGCCCATCTTCCTATGAGCCACCACTAGGAGGAAACCAGAAGGGCTGGGCTGGCCCCATGCCCCTGAGGTGCCTGCTTCTGTGTCTCACTCTGTCCTCTTGTTGCAGGAGCTCAATCTTGGCCGAAGAGAGGAGTATGATGTTTTGGATAAGCGGCGGGGCCGGGACCCTGAGATGGGTGGGAAGCAGGTAGGAGACCTCACATGTGGGAGTGAGGGGCTGGAGGCCTTGCTGTGGCTTCCCTTCTACTTGGCTGCATCCTGCACAGCCCTGGCCTGGCGTCCTGTACCTTCCCCCGGTGGCTCCTTGTCTGTTCTGAGACGAGTGAGCATGGTGGCACCATCTGTCCAGGGAGGACAGACTTGACAATGGGAGGGCACACAGGCAGCACCTTAGGACCCTGGGCACAGAACATTGGGCCTGGGCATCACACCCATTCCAGTGTCAGGGCTGGGCTCAAGGTGGCACTGACCTCTGACTTTGTAATCTCCACACCCCGCAGAGATGTGGTAGGTAAAAGAGCTAGAGGCAGAGGCCCTTGGAGGAGGAAACTTTGAGTCCGGCTGGGTCACGTAGCAAGACTGTCCCAAAATAAATAAAAATTAAAAATAAATTGAAAAAAAATTATAAGGGCTGAGAACAAAGGTGGAGGCCCTGGGTTTAATCCCCAGTACCAGCAAACCCGACTAAGGGCAAGGCTGAGACTTCCTGAGGTTGCCTTCCCATTGGCCCACTTGGCCCTCATCTAGATCCTCTACCCAGCCGTGAGCCAAGTGTGTGCTGCTAGCAGGAGTGGGGAGCAGGAAGACACTGCCTACGCCTTCCCAGCCTCCGGCCCCACTCTGTGCACTCCTCCCATCTGCGAGGCAGGTGAGGCAGGCCAGGGAACACGGCTCCTGCACGTCACAGCAGGACCTGCCTTGCGTCCACAATGGGGCTCCATAGCATCTGTCCTTTTGGCTGGGCAAGGCCTGGGAAACCCGGCCAGAAGTAGGAACGATGGCCTCCTGGGGCCTGGACTCACCCTCTAACCACTCCTTGCTGTCTCTCCTAGCCGAGGAAGAACCCTCAGGATGGCGTGTACAATGTGAGTGCGGGATTGTTCATCCTTGACCTCATGCACTGGGGGGTGCGCAGCAGGGGCTGCTGGGGAGTTCCTTTCTCCATACTTCAGGCTCACTCGGTCTGGGCTGTCACTTTGCTGGGTCAGGCGGGTTACTTTCTGGTTTGTAGCCTGCTGTGCAGAGGCTTGTAGGAAGGCATCTCGGCTGAGCAATGTCAGTGTTGCAGGGTCATTTCTGGCCCCTCCCCTCTCCTTTCTGCTTTTTGGGCTGGAGTTCTCAGGTGCATCAGCCTGGCAGGGGTTGGGAGGATTGGGGGAATGGAGGGTGGGTGGGAGTGTCTGTTCACAGCAGGCTAAGCTGGGTGAGAGCGAGGGTGCTTCCTGTTACACACCCTGCCACCTGGGTGTGAACTGGACTGCTAGCGCTCTCCCTCCCCTTCCTCCTGCAATGGGCTGATGAATATCTCATGGTATCAGTGGAGGCACCTTGCTCAAATAAATGATTTTGGGGGCTCTAGGCCAGTCCTTGTATTGCCCAGTGTACCCAGCACAGTCTCCAACACCACCTCTTATTTGTAGAGCTTCACTGAGCTTGTCTGCTCAATGCAAAGGACTGAGGCTGAAATGGGTGGTGGAGCTGGTTGTGAAGAGTGCTATGGGTTACAGAAGCAATGGGACTCACTTGTGGGCACCCCAGCCAACTCAGGAAAGGAGTGCCTTGCTCTTGTAGGAGAGCCTACTCTTCTTTGCATTAGTCAGTAAAATCAGCAACGTGTGCCTTCTCCAGGCGCTGCAAAAAGACAAGATGGCCGAGGCCTACAGTGAGATTGGGATGAAGGGCGAGGTGAGTGGCCCTCCTTCCTCATGCCCACCAAGTCCCTCCTGGCCTTCTTCCCAAGTCTCCCCCAGACATCCTGCAGAAACTCCCACATGTTGGCCCCCTGGTGACTCCAGCTCTTACCCAGCTGGACAGAAGGAAGGACTGAAAAGCAAACTTAGATTCCATGGCAGCTTCAGGTTTGTGGAAGCGAGTTAGGTCTGGCACTGGCAATGCCTGGAAGTGCTAAGGGCTTTATATGTGCTGCCCCAATCAGGGGCAGAAGAATATAGGGCCCCTTGTTCCTGTATGAGGAGTTTTAGGATGCTGGGATAGAGCATGGAGCCCAGGAAGGGAACCCGGGATGGTTGCGTAGGTTGTGTGACTGTGAGGCCTGTGTGGTTTGTGTCTTGTACAGATGGGTCCCTGTTAATTCCTACAGTAACTCAGTGAGCAATGTGTGCCCTGTGAGGACAGGGAGATTAACTAACTGACCTAGGTCATGTTGCTAGGAAATGCGGGAGCAGGAGTCAAATCACCTGTAGCCCAGCTTAAAACAATAGTCGCTGCTCCTGGGAAGTGCCCATGACTGTGCAAGCACTTTAGGAGCTGCACAGGTCTGTCTATTCCAAGCAGCTGACACCATAGTCACATGCTATTAGGATTCTAGGAGGATCCAAGCCAGGTCTCCCCTTAGCACGCAGAGGTGGAGGAGGCTTGGCCAGAGGTCTGAGGACCCTTCTGTCCCAGGGCTAGGTGCTATCTGGGAGACAGGTATCTTTGATTTTTCAGGGACCCCTTGAGCATGGCTCTTGAGCAGACATGCCACTACCGATTGCCTTACTTTCTAATCCTTTTCATTTCACAGCGGCGGAGAGCTAAGGGGCACGATGGTCTTTACCAGGTAAGAGCTGGGCTTTCCTTCCTAAGTGACACGGTCTGACAGGGGGCAAGACTGTGGCTTCCTTACCAGCACCTGGGCAGGGTTTTAAGCCCAGCATCATGCAGGCTGCTGGCACCTCCACTGCCAGGAAGTCCCAAGGGCAGATGGAACTCAGCCTTTGAGCAGATCATTTGACTCCAACCAGGAGGCCACAAGAGCCCCATGGAGTTTTCAGCCACAGTGGACAGAAGCAGCAGTGAAGTACAGCCCTCCAACGGTGCAGATGGAGTAGGTCAAGGGCTCTCCAAGAGTGACTCACTGTTATGCATGTGGCTCTTGCAAAGAGCCTTGAATCCTTGGGCCTAAGATCTAGGAAGATGGACTGGAAGGCGGATGAAACAGAAATTAAGCAAAATGATAGCTTCATAAGGAAAATATTATTGTAATCAGATGCCTGCTTTATGCAAATAAGTGCAAATGATTATGCACACTAAATATAGCCTTCTTCTCTAAAGCAGGATCCACAGTGGGTTCATTTCTCTCCTTTTGGCTTCCTGGCCCTGGGCTTTCGGAGTACAGAGTGATATCAAAAGGGTCTCAGAACCCATCTGCTGGAAACTGGTGTGGCCTGTGCCTTCTGAAACCCTGGCCCAACCTTCCTGCTACTCCCTGACAGAGGATAAGCCCTGGTGGCCAGGCCTGGGAAGGAGGCTCACAGGGAAGGAGGGCTGAGGTCTAGGAGCTCCACTCTCCCTGTGTCAAGTCTAGGCCTCCCATGCGCACAGGTGTATGGTAAGCGAATTCTTAGGTACACCTGGTCCTCTCCTGAGACTCCAGTTGTGGATCTGAGGATGGGCAGCTTCTTTCTTTGGTCTGATGGGATGCTGTCTTGGGCCAGGTGCTATGAGTCCTAGTAGCACCTGGGGACCTGGGAGAGTATTTAGCTGGAAAGATGCTACAAACTAGGGCAGGGGTCCTCTCGACCTGGGCTCTTGACCACTCTTTTCCCATCTCCTTCAACCAGGGCCTCAGCACAGCCACCAAGGACACCTATGATGCTCTCCACATGCAGACTCTTTCTCCTCGTTAGCAGCCAGTGGACTCTGCCTCTCATGGACCTGATTTCCCGAATCCCACCTTGTCAAGGACATAGGATTAAGCATTCACAGCCAAAAGAATGTTCCTGTATAAGTGGGGTGCCTCAAGTTGTAACACGGGGTCTTCTCCAGTCCTAAACCTAGCCCACACAGAATGCCACCCCTAAACTCCCTCAGGGTGCCCCCCTGCCCCAGGGTGGCGGGCCTGTCCTGGAGTCTTCTGGCTTGCTGGTGACTGTAGACAGGCCTCTTTCGCTGAGGTTCCAGGCCCTGGCTGGAGGGCAGCAGTACTCCCTCTCCCAGAACAGTTGTTACATCCTGTGTTTCTTGAAGTCCCTCAGGAAGTCCCCATTGTTAACACATGTCCTGTTTATATCTTTCTGTCAGATTTTTTCTTTTTCTGTCCAAATTTGACTGGCTTTGCTTCTGCTGTACATTTAGCTTCTGTGGCCAACCTTCCCTCATTTCAAGGTAGTCTGCCATAGTGCCATGTGGCGACAGGCTGAAGGCAGCCAGGGCAGCAGCCCACTGTCCGCTGAAGAGGATGGCAGGCAGGGGGAGAGCTGTGAGGCAGAGGCCCCTTCTATCAGGCGTGCTTGTCACACCAGTCAGGATGCCAGGTGCCTCAGGGACTGAGATAGACAAGAAAGCTGCCCTTCATGGAGCTCACACCAAGGGGAAAAGAGCTGGCAAGGTAGCGTGGAAACTGCAACAACCCTTGCCATAGATGAGCAAGAGAAGGGGCAAGCTCAGCCTCCTCCCAAGCCTGCTCTCACCCATGCTTGGCCTGAATGGTGAGCTGTCCTTGCAGAGGTCTTGAAGAGATCCAGCACATGTAGCCTCTTGACCATCCCTGAGGGCCATGGTGCCATGGGAGAAAGCTATGGCTCCAGGACACTGGCTGTGCAATTAAAAGGTGCATGTCCGTGGCTAGAAATCCCTTTCTGCTCAGCTTGGTTGTAATTTATACTGGTTTGCTCCAGCCTTACTATTTTGCATAATAAATGTTTCACTGAAGTGTTGCTTACTCTAAGCCTTATTCCTACAGTCATCAAGAAACTGGCGTGTGAGAAAAGGGTGGGCACAGGACACCCAGCACCGCAGGTGTTGCTGTCAGGGCAGTGTCTTGGGCACCAGGCTGGTGGCTGTGCCTTGGGAGTGGGGGCAGTGCCCAGAGGATGATAGGAAAAGGCACCTGGCTGCTGGAATGCAGGGAGACTCTCAGGAGAGGGCCAGGAGGATTTCTGCTGTGAGTGGGCCATGGCCTGCAGCAAGCAGCAACTGACACCAAAGCACCAATCTCAGTCCGTAGCACTTGGGGGTCAGCAGTGGCAGAGAGCAGGCCTTGCAGGTCGGCCTCCTTCAAAAAGTAGCTGTGCCCAACAGAATTTCCTTACCTGGAGTGGTGCCAGCTCATGCCCACCAATTTGTATTACACAAAGACTGAAATCTGAACCTGGACGCTCTGAAGGTCCAAGACACTCTATCAGCAACCCTTGAACATCCGGGGTTTCAACAGCTATGTGCATCCCTGGCAGGCACATATTTAAACAGGCAGCCCACAAGAAGGCCCTGTAACCGTTTTGCAGAATTCTGTTCACTGGGCCTGTGTAGCTGATGTTCACTTCTGTTAGTCTAAGTGGTGAGCCTTCTACTTAAAGTGTTTATACAGGCTATGTAATCTGTGTGGTTTGTTTGAAAACGTATTTGGCCCAATTCTGTCAGTGTCTCAGAGCAAAGTGGGGAGAGCTGGCAGAGAGATGGAACTACCCAATTTGGAGGACCCTGTAGGCTACCAACGTGTAGCAAGACAGGGGAAGCCAGTCTTCAGGGGAAACAGGTCTAGATCCATGGTGACAGTGGCTATCTTTAGAAGGGCCCAGATTTTGGCCCTACCTGAGACATTGCAGTGCCATCTCCACAACACAACTGTATTCCCTTCCTCCCAAGACATGAGTGTAAGGTGAGTACCATCAATTTATTCCCGGGGGTGGGGGTGGGGCGCAGGGCATTAAGAACAAAATCCATTGTCAGGCATAGGAGATCTGATGGAAAAGATGAATGTTTAAATGAAAAAAAATTATAGTGAAAGACAAACTGACATTAATTCCCCTGAAGTACTCTGCTGTCTGTGAAGACATTTGTCCCACTGAAGCAGTTTTGAAGTGTTCTGAGTCTTTAGGTGCCCTGTTGTGGCTACCTAAACCTCAATGTTTTGAACCTATCAAAAATATTTTGAATGGAAGATTCATTTTTTATAGTCATTTTGACATTGGGGATAGAGCCAGAAGTTATGTGGTCTCAGATCTGGTGAATAAGGTGGGTGAGAATACTCTGATACTCCTATGAACCTCCTGTCTGTTGGATGTCATTTGGCAATATCATTCACTGTATTTTTGATCAAACCAGGTAGACATTGATGAAAGAAAATTTACAGGACTGCTTTAGAAAGTAGCAAAATGTTGGGATAAGTGAAGTGAGGGGGGAATTAATGGCAATGTCTTATGTAACAAATCTTTTTAAACATCCACTTTATATTGCAATCACACCTCATTGTCCTGGTCCATGTATTAAAATGAAAGTAAAGCGATGTGCCTTAAAATCAGTATCTGACATTTTTTTTTGTAGGGGGATGGAACTTAAAAGAGACCTTGTGCTTGCCAGGCAGGTGCTTATGCTGCTGAGCTATCTCCCTGGCCTATGCCTTAAAATCAAGAAAACACAATTATACTTGAATTGAGGGGCCAAGTTATTATACAAGTAAATGAAGATGCAAGCATACAGTATCAGTTTTTTCTTAGAGTAAACCCTGGGAAGGGTTTTTCATGGAAGAAACTTGATGCACTTGGTTAACAGAACAATATCCAAACACACCAACAGCTTTCACCCTGGCCTATGCGAAGGGAGAGAAGAGGGCAGGCAGGCCCTCTACTTCTTGTGCATTCCCTAGGAAACTGGGCCCCTACAACGCAGCTTCCTTACAAATAAGGACTGCTGGGTCAGCGTCTGGTAAGCAGCTTAGCTGCATTACTTGGGGTGTGACATGGTTACCTGAAAACAAAAAACAAAACAACAAAACAAAACTTGAAAGCAAAAAACCACAAAAAGGAGAAATGGAAAAGTTCTTTGATACAAGAGCAGGGCAGATGACCAAATATGTTTTCTCATTTTTGTTGTATTACTACAGTCTCCACTTGACAGCAGAGCTCTGAATTCTAGGAGAATGCACATCAGTCACATCCGTCAGCAAAGGACTGAAGGGCGCTTCCCTAAGCTCTCTCCAACAAGCTCAAGTTTTCTGTGACACTTGTTTTCAGATTCAAACTTGCCTTTCTATGAAATGGATTGTATGAGGGCCTCACATGGAGGCTACAGAAGCCAAGCCAATCTGTATAGCCTCTCACAGGAGAGCCAGAGGTGGGCAAGACCAGCTTCCTGAGAGGACCTGGCAGCAGACAGTGAACTGGAAGGAGCTCAGCCCTTGGAGGCAAGCAGCCTCAGGGGACTCTGAAGAATTTCCTTGCCTGAAGGAGGCTGACTGAGACTGAACTCCGTTCCCAGTGCACCCTGCTGATGCCTGTGGAGGGTAGGTGTCATGGCTGTGGCTCCCCATATAGCAGCAGGAGGCAAGCTGAAGAGCAGGACAAGACCTGGGCTTGCAGTGGGCCAGGGTTCTGCAGCGAATCTGCCAGGAATGGGAAAGGGGAGGCCTCTGTGAAGTGTGTGAAAACATCCAGAAAAAAACCAGTGACTTCAGAGAGACTCCAACAATATGAAAACACTTGGAAAATGGTTTAATGATGTTTTACAACAGAAATGAACTGTACAGTTACAGTAAGTTTAATATATATATATAAAAATTACAGCAGACAAATGCATCTACACAAAGTCTACTATTTCATTCAGATTCACTGGCACCTACAATCTCTCCCAGCCTATAGCCCCTGCAGGCAGCCCCAAGAAGGGAATCATACAAAGGGCACTTTAAAAGAGACAGCACCGCTCCTAGTCCCCACACCTCCTCAGGTTTCAGGAGGTGTCAGCTAATTCCCCACCTTGCAAAGTCGCCTGTGTTTCAGGTTTGCAACACCAAGAAAATGTGTGTGTGTTTCCAAAGGGGCACAGATAACGAGGTCCAGCGTTCCCAGTTATCAGTTGATTCTTACAAAACATTCCTAGCAGGGAAATGGCTAAACAGGTGCTCTGGGGCAGTGAGGCTACACAATAGCCACCCAGACTGCAATGTCATCTAGGAGAAATGTAAAAGGACTCCCAAGAAACTACAGAGAAATTGTCACTGCCTCCCATTAAAGCTGCTGGACAATTTTGCAAAGAATCATTTACACCACATCATAAGTTTCCACAAAGAAGAACTCAAACTCACATTTTAAAGTACATAATATAAAACAGAAAGTTCTGGGAGGCCAAGGGGCTAATTCTCCTTGTGTCCCTCCCTTGACAACAGTGGAAAAACACCCCTGAATCAATATTTTTTAAAAAAGAAGAAAAAACATGGGGAAATTAAGATATTTAAAGACAGAAAACATCTTTAGAAAAACACGATCACTGTCTCTTTAAAATAAAATGAAACACCATTTGGGCACAGTAATCAGTGACTATGCAATCCAATTGACACCTGGTACAGGATTATTATTCAATATTATGTACACTCAGAACTTTTTCATTTTCTTTTTTATTATGAACACCTAGGCAGTGAAAACTGTTATGTTAATACATACATAGACACACCCAAAACATACAAAAATACTATTATTTCAAACTACTAAGAATAAGACAGCTCAATTATTTTCATGCTATGACTTTAAGAGCATTACACTGAAACGAACAAGAAGTTAAAGGACATTTTTTTAATATCCCAGAAATATACCAAAATATACATCTAAGCTTTGGAATTACTGAGGTTAGACTAATGCAAGTGCTGGGTAATCGTACTTAATACACAAGTCTAAGGTTCTGCAGGAAAGAAATTATCTTTGGTATCTGCATCAGGCTAATATTATTAACATTTGGATTTTGCTTTGGGATAGAGCTTGTATGACCCTAGAACCAAATACCCCCCTCCCCCAATCAACTGAGATTAAAAAGATCTGTGTAAAAAGTTTCATTTGCAATCCCCCCGCCCCCCAAGTTAAAAAGTCACAGGCATCTACCTAGCACAAAAGGTTGTGAAATACAATGCATAGTTGCACAGTGGTGCTGCAAAAATGAAAAATAAAGAAAAATGAAGTTTGATAATCATTCTGCATGTTTCCTCAAGAACAGGATAGCCACTTCCAAGCAGTTCCAGCAAAGGAAAGAGAAAAAGGCTCAGAAGGACCCCTCCATTCCGCCACCCCACCCCGAGGTGAAAGCACCCAGCAGAGCAGCCAATTCTGCGCCAGTGTCTCCAATGCCAGCTTCTGTGGAGTCCTCGGCCAAGCTGGCCCGCAACAGCTGGGCACTAGTCCCTGCAGCCAGTCCTCTCAGTGACCCTGGTTTCTGGTGGTGATTTTGGCTTTGTTTTGAGAAGTCTGAAATGCCAATTGGTTTCATGGCGTGGCCACAAGCTGCCAGGACTAGGTGCATGCACCCAGCTGTCAGAGGTGCCCCGCCTGCCCCTGCCCTCCCTCTTCTAAGTGCCAGGACACCACAGACTGGATTGAGCCGAGACGTCCCTTTTCTTTGGTTTTTTTGTTTGTTTTGAGTTTATACAATCATTAAGAAATCTTTGGTTTTGGCTGGAAATTTAAAAAACAAAACAAAACAAAGAAACCACCCTCCCCTGGCTTATAGCAGCAGTATTATGACCTGGCTAGGCTTCTGTTCAACTTTAAGGGTGGGAGTTGAAGGGTGAGAACTACATTCAAAGAAAAGGCGAAAGGGCAGGGGATGCAGCTTCTAGAGAGCCCATTGGATATAAGATTGTCAAATAATAATATTAATAATAACAATAAACTTAAATATTTGGATTTTTTTCTTTTTGGTCATGTCAAAGGAAAAAAGTGAGATGCATATGCAGCAGTCAGCTTAAAGGAACCTTTGGTGTCTTCCCTTCTACCCCAAGTTCCGCAGATACACAGAAGCCTGTGGCCTCCGAGCCAAGGAGGCTGGCCTCCACGCCAGGGTGAAGGACAGAGCTCTGCAGGGCGCTAGCCTGGGTGGAGGTGGGGTGGGGCAGGGGCAGCCCTGGAAGGCATCTTGGAGAAGAGTAGACGTGCTAATATCAGTGATGACCCCTTTGTAACTGAAACAGAAGATTGCAGTTTGCCCTTGGGCTTGCGGTAGCTTTCAAGCAGTGCCATTCATAGGCTTCAGAAGGGCCCACCCTCAGCTACAGGTCTCACCATGCTATAGGCCAGAGTTCAACAGCACAGAGAGGAGGGAGGGCGGACTTGGCAACTCTGTAGGGCTGAGAGGAAATTAAAGCAAGTGAAGCGACCATGAGTTAGAAATGAGGTATACAACAGCTCCTGGACTTGTGGTGGGCAGGAAAACCCACGCTTACTTACCTAGCCCTTGCCACTACCAGAGACGAGGGGAATGGGGACTTCTCTCTGCAGCCAGACCTCCTGCGGATGGAGTAGCGCACATTGCTCGTGCAAGCAGAGGTAAAAAGCTGCTACAAGCCTGTTTTTCTCTTTCCCCTTCGGATCTCAGGGCCAACCACTTTTTATGCTGCAGAACTCAGTATTAGAAAATGGCTGTACAGTGCCATGATTCCTTCTTTCACTCCTGCTCCCATGCTGAACACAGCACTCCACTTCTGCATGTCATGCAGGAATGGAGCCAGATCCTCCCCTTAGCTCCATGCACCTCTCAGCTGCATGAGACCTAGGCATCACAGATGCTGGTGTTTCAGCTTCTGACAGTGCATTTTGCTTCCTCTTTTTTACACCTTGAGACAGTGTTAGTGGATGGATGGGAGCTGGCACTGTGCATTTCCATTCAAAAGAAAACTTTTGGATGAAACTTTGTTTTTAAGGAGCTAAGTGGTCAGATATCGCATTTTTGAATAGCTCTGTACTCAGCTGTCTGCCTGCAGACTGGCATATAATGCTGGAGAGTTCACGGCCACTGCCAGTTTCTGAAAGAAGCCTTAAGCTGCTTTTGTGAGGTTGTGGCCAACTAAAACAATAATCAGCAAGTAAACAAAGAAAACATGGGGAAACTTTGCAGCAGACCTCAATATGTTTTTTCTACAGTAAGTTAGTTTGGGGGTCTTAACTTTCTGACAGTGTCCTGGTGTGAACCAGAAAGTGGCACTGTGAGCCAATTTAGGAACACAGAAAGGACCATCAACATCTTCTCTCCCTAGCCCCTTGAAGCTTTCCTTCCAGGCTCAATGCCTTGCTCTTTACACACTTTGTTTCAAGTGCTCTTATCTTCCCTGTCCCTATCATCTACTTATAAATCTACCTAATGCTTTGAAAAGTCAGACGCGTTAATACTACTTTTACATAATGTCAGAACAAAAACTTACTAGGAAAGCTTTCATGAACCTATGAAACCTGATCATTTTTGACAAACTATTCAGAGAACAATATATTATTTTTCTTCTCTCCCTCTCTGTGTCTTATCAATACATCAAAACAGTGAAGTACTCCACTTCTGAGAGGCTGTATTATAAAAACATTTTGGAATAAAACAGTTCTATGGAAGAATAAAGTAAAATCTTTTGCTTTTCTATATAATTCTGCTCTTGAAAATGTTCTGTCAAGAGACAGAACATAAGATAGCACATCTAAAACATTGTCTGAACTCAAAGAAGCTGTACTGGTTCTATTTGTAAGTAATATACTAGATAAAGAAAGAAAAGAATTCTACCCCCATCTTTTTCATTCCTAAAATTTCTCAGTTCCAAGAATATCACTGATACACTGAGTGTAGCTTTACAAAGCCAGCAGAGTGAAACAAAATAAATCTCTTTGCCAAAGCCAGATAACCAAACAAGACTTCTTTCAAAAAGTAGGGAAGGAGCAAAAGGGAAAGAAAGGAAACAGGGTAAAGCTTTATCGAATTTTATCCTTTTGCTATTTCCTCCACCTGTTTTGAAACTAAGGATAGAAAATGACATAGTTTTTTTGGTATCTAAACCAAATCCCACTTAAGTTGTATGAGATGGATCATTTATTTAAAAATAAAAAAGCCTTTTTGGAGATGTAGTCTTTATCAGAATTCTGGGAGCTAAAAAAATCTGTCCCAGAACACATGGAGCAAAGACTTGAGTTCTTTTATAACTGGCACTACTTCTCATTCACAGTGCACCTGAAGTGTCATCACCTTCTACTCTACCAGCTGATCCTCGGAGGTGCACCTTAATTACAGGTGTGAAGTGAGCAGGTTAACGTTCAACTGCTGGATTTGATTTTTCTTCTGTGTTTTTGTTTTAGGCAGAACAAGTCTTGGTATTAAAAAAAAAAAAAAAAAAAGGTTTTAAATGTTGGGTGACTAGCACAACATCAGTAACAAAGGGTGACCTTTTTCTAGATTAAGGTATAACAATTACCTCTCCATTCCTCTCAAATTAGTTGGTGCATATCTATTTGTCTCTATTTTTCATCTGAACACCCAGACATTTATACAATCGTCCTTTACCTAAACGTTTGCTATACGTACAGAGGTAATGAATCATTACCTCAGACCTCGGGTGCAGGTCTGAGGAGCATGGGCAGCCATAGGAAGGGTTATAAGTGTGCCCTTGGGATCCTGAACCTATTGGACACCCCACATGTCAGCTACACACCACCACACACTGCAGCAGATCCAACCACAGAGGCCAATAAATCCTAAACTCAATCACAGGGGAGTATCAAGTTTCCTTTGGCAAGACAGATATAAAGAAAAACACACACGAGCAACATTTTCCCTCTAACATAATCAACTTCTTTCTCCCCTACCCTGACTACCCTCCCTCACCCTACAAACTTTAACCTATAAACAGGACCCCAAATACATACAGCATCAATCAGGTTTATCAATCATAATAAACATTAGTTTAACTAAATACTACAGCTAGAATTATTTCCACTATACATAAAGTTTTATTTATTTGGTTTTTAGTTTAAAACCAGTTCTGCAACAATGCTAAGCTATGCTGAGGTATTTTATGAAGGTGCCAGAAGCTAGCTGTTGCCCAGGAGTATTACCCTCAAAGATTAAGGTACCACTATTCAAGAGAAAAAGGTATGAAGGGAAAGAGAGAAGGACACCCAGATTACAGAATCAATGTAAGATTCACTCAAATTTACTGCTTTTAGCAAAGGCCAAGGGTAGAAGAACCAACTAAAGGAAACACTTCATGAAAAAGAATTAGAAGAAAGTTACAGTTAACAGATCATACAAAAAACTGCAAAATGGACAACTGCTGAGAAACATTCCCTGCCCTCCTGGTAGGATCCTTTTAAATCTTACTGGAAATTTCATGATATCCCATTTAATCTCTTTAGACTAAGAAAAGGATAGGATTCACATAGGCTTTTATGGTGAAAGCAATTTATCCTATTCCTGTCCAACTCTTTGTACTGTAGGTGCTATCCATGCAAACCTGATCTTGTACTTTTTTTCTTAAAAATGAAGATAAATGTGAAGATTTATCATTTTGTAGCATCATCCTCAAAATGTCAGTGACTTGAAATGACTTCAGAACAGATAGAACTATGATTATATGAGCAATATTATACACTGGTTCACACACACACACACACACACACACACACACACACACACACACACACACACTGAACTCTTGATGGTTATGAACAAATTCATCTATAAATTCCTGCCCCTTTGGCTGGTTTTAAATTTCAGGTCTTTAGTCTTTTTTGCTTATTAGTATTGACAGTCTGGCAAACATTTTTGGCTCTAAAAGAGTTTGAAGAATAAAGAAACTTCAAGTCATCATGCTGAAATGCTGACTTAAGAGGAAAGCACTTGACAAACTCTCCTGAGGGACTATGACTACAGAGTGCCCTCTAGGGCTCCCTGTTCCCCTTCCATTCTCAGCAGCTCTTCTTTCCTGGGGAGAAATGTAGAAAGAAGATCCTCCTCTGCCTCCCTTCTCAATGATCTTACTTCCTTCTAGGTCAAGAAAGATCTGTGGGGATGACCCATCTTGGGAACAATGGCAGATTATGAGCTACAGAGCTTCTCTGTAAGCCAAATGTTCACTGTACAGTAGCTTACATGTTTTCTGCCAGGATTCTGAACTTTACAAACTGACACAAATTCCTTACATTTGTAGGTACATCTAGCTTTTCCAGAAAATTAAATATTTTAAAACAAAGATTGGGTTGAATTTAAATATTGTATCAAGCAAGTATCTGTGCTTTCAGATTACATAGCATATTTTCCTTATCTTCCCAAATACATGAAGGCTACTAGACAAAGTAACATTAAAAGGAGGTATAGTTGTGCTTTTTTCCCCAAGAACAAATGAATGATGTAAAATAAACTGGCAAGATGAACACACTAAAAATCTTTTTATGGACATTTTCCCTTTTGAAAATATTACTTTCTAATAATGGTAGCATAAAGTATAAATAGGTATGGTTCTATGCAAAATGAAAATTGAATTGCTTTGGTTCCATTTTTGAGTAACAAGCTGAACTGGGATGATTTTGACCTTTCTGATAATAAATAAAAGGGAGTGTGTATTATGTGACTTAATTTATACAAATCATTCTTAATTCTAAAATGCTGCCTAGTGAACCTCAAAAACATTTCAACTACTACAGCTTATTTTAATTTATATCTTTTAAACTCATTTTTTAGAATAATATTTCTGTGAGAGGTCTTTTTTTCAGGTCTGTTTTGCCATTCAGATTTATATAGGGTATAAATAAAGCTCATGACCAAATTGCATCACTTATGATAAACAGGTTTTATACTTACATTCACTGCTCCCTCAGGAGGGCCCATTTTCATGGGCAAATACAGTATTACTGTCAATGCATTTAAGATTAGTCTTTGGCTTAATCTGTGTTAACCAAGTAGAGGGAGAAAATAAAACTTGCAAAAATATGAAGGGTAAAAAAGAACAATAACAAGAACTGTAACAACTACCTGGCCTTTCTTCCAAATGTAAAGACTCTACCAAAGGACTCTTTTTGGTCAAATGACCCCTTAAATTCCCAAACTCCCCTTTAAAAGGTGGCTGAAGATTAGGTATGAGTACCTTGGCTTTGGAGATAGTTCATTCAATTAAAAAAATATTTCTTGGGCCGGGGTGATAGCTCAGTGGCTTAAGTGCCTGCCTAGCAAGTACACGGTCCTGAGTTTGATTCCCGGTATTGCAAAAAACAAAACAAAAACCTAAAAAATATTTCTCAAGATGATAAAAAATAACAAAAGGACTAAGGCATTCCTGAAGCAAGTATAATTAGCAGAATACCTAGGGATAATGATAGAAAGCTGATGTGCAACTAAGCACCCACTCACAAGCTATATTAGTGATTCACATGTGAAAAAGTACCTTCTATTCTATAACTTACTTTTAAATATGTAAAGAGAAAAAATTAAAGTTATCTTTGACTAAAGATCTAATTGTTCTTTTCAAAACAGACTTTTTATGCTGGTTTAAGATCTACCTTCATCAACTGACCCACATAAAGAAAGGCAGTACCCCTACAGGGGATTAGACACTAGATATAAACAGGATTGGGACTGAAAAAGTATTATGCTGATGTTTAAAGCTTAATATTTTCTTCAACATTAAAGTCTGTTAATGAGTATTATTTGGGAGAGTGATCATTTAATCACAGAAAACAAAATAAAACTGCCTTTCTTTGTCTTTCCTCTTAACTCACTGGGCTAGCGTCCCTTGGGACCTCACGCTTCCTTTGGTAGCAATTTGGGGAAATTAATGCTATGACCTCTAATCCAATATGGTGGGCATCAGCATTTCCCTCCCTGAATCCTTTCTCTTAATTTCCACACTCCTATTGGAGGGACTCTTTACTACAGGCAACTCTAGAGTTATCCATGGCCCTACCCTAAAATCATCTGCACAGACTAAAGTTAGAGACATCAAGTCATAGTAAAAGATTACTGTTAACTATAGAAGAGGAAATTAGTAACTGACACCACCATTCTATTTACACACAACCTAAATAAAGTAGTTAAAAATGAAGGTAATGTCTGCTCAGAGGATATTACAATTTATCAACACAAAGGGTTAAAAACAAGCAGCAGCTTTTATATAAAATAAAGACAAATGGAAAAGAAATTGTCAGTAGCATCTATCTCCTCAATGTGTCTGAACTGCACGTTATAAACTAGTTCATTAGTACAGCAGCTTGCTAAAATTTGACTTTGGTTCAAGCTTAGTTTAAAAATAAAAACATTAAAAAAACATCACACACCACAGAAAAACAGGTGGATGGACATTTGTTAGTTTCCCTGCTTGCAGTTCACTGATTTTAGAGGGATTTGAAGGAAAGTAAAGGATATGAAGAGGAAATTGGATGGGGAGGGAATAATTAAATACTTTGAGAAATAAGACAGAAGGAACTAAACAAAATTTAAAGGGTGATTAAAAGGGGCTGGCGAGATAGCTCAGCAGCCTAAAGCACCTGCTTAGGCAGCCGAACGGGATCAGGGATCAGCCTTCTGGCACTACATGCCATGCCAGCCCCACCCCCAGGGCAGACTGAGTCTCCCCAAAAGAGGGGACTAAAATGTTTCTGATCTTTACTATTAATATGACTGTCTCCCATTTGAATCACAAAGGTACACATTTGTGTCTGTATTACTGCCTTTCTGAACAGTGGTCAAGAGAGACAAATAGATGAATCTTAGCTCCCTGGTGGCTACAAGCAAAGCAATCAGAAGGAAAGTCACTTGTTAGCTCTCTTTCAACCCCCAGCACAAAAGGGGGACAAAGTGCAGTCTCAGGACCACTGGAGAGTGAGCACTAAACACCAAACAGAAACCTTTAAACTCCATTCCGAAGAGGGATGTAGATGAGCTACACTGCAGTGATCCAGTTTTTTGTGGACATTTTTTGGTATAGATACTATACTACTACTGTACTGGCAAAAGGGGAATTTAATTTTTAAATTACTCTCATTCCTCTTTATCCATTTCACATACTTTTTAAAAAATGGGCTCATTTATGTAGTCTAGAAACACCCTGAAAATAACAGGAGCTAGTTATGTTCTACACTGAAAAAAGAGATATGTGTTATCATTAGACCTACCTAGCAGGAACACCCCAGATAAGCCAAGAGACATGGTGTGTGCAAAGTTCCTGCTGAGCCTTCCTGTAAAGGTTCTATAGGCCCCAATACGTCCTGGCCAATAAGTACCTCTGTTAGGGAACAGAGGAGAATCTCAGGGTTTGAGTAAGTTCTAAGCCACCTAGTGAACAGAAGTCTGCAGTTGTCTATAGAGGAAAAGGTGGCAACCTCAGATTCTCCTCAGCCTCTTCTGGACATATAGTGGATGGGAAATACTCTAGCAGAATTCCTTCAGAAAACAAAAGGGAAAAGTTTCCCAATTGCAAGAGGTCAATTTGTTCTCTGCCAAGTAAGTCAAAGTTTGGATGAAAAACTGTCATAAAATGGGACACAAAAACAAATAAATCAACAGTAGGAGCATTTTTCAGGAGATAGGAAATCAGGAGAACCACCGAGTCAGGTGTCTGCAGTAGTCTTTGCTCTTTAGAACCAAACCCTGTCCTGCAACATGTGCAGCTATTCCCATTCCAAGTAGCAGAAAGCAGCACTGTTGCACCACAGGACCTGGGCCTCAGGGCCATTCCATGATTTGGGGTGAGTGAGAGCTACAGTTCAGCAGGAATTCCTTCCTACACAAAAGTGCTCCAAAGGCACCACCTGATGGGGGAGGGTGTGTGTGAAGTGGGAGTGTTTGCACACACTGCCTTCAGCTTCTGCACCAAGCCTCTTGCATAAGTGGCAAAAGAAAATAATTTTCTAGCACCTCTGTAAGAGTCATCAAGGATAAGGAAACCAGCAAGAACATTCCCCGCAGATAAGAACATTAAGTCTCCCCATACCCCAAACCCTCCCTCCCCACAGTGTGGGAGCTCACTGAAACAGGATCCAGGAGCGAGAGATAAACATGTCCAAACTCTCTCTATATAATATATATATATATATATATAAAAACAACAATAACAACAACAATAATAGATACAGTAATACAGGCCTGCCTAAATTGTACCAGTTAAGAAAGGAACCCCAACACAATTGATACGATTATAAACACCTTGTCATGACTTACTGGCCTGTACAACAGACCCATAAAAAATGATTTTTTTTTTTAAGAAAAAAGAAATTTAGATAGAGAAACCCCTTTCCTATCCTGGAATTGGTAACCCACCTTGTCATCATGACTGCTGGAAATGATACGTAGTCCTTTCAAACAAAAACTTACTTGTTTTTGATTTTTTTTGTTTCTTTTTTTTTTTTTTTTTTTTTTTTTTTTTTTTTTTTTTTTTTTTTTTTTTTTTTTTTTTTTTTTAATTTTTGGTTAGAAAGTTCTCCAATCCATGAAGCAATCCTGAAAAGACAGTGTTTTATTATAAAATTAGGCAATATTATCTGTCTGTTTTTTTCTGGCATGTGTATTTTTCTTCTCTCCTTTGTCTCCTTGCCCTCATAGCTCCGTGAGAGGAAGCTGATCACATTTTCAGTTTACTACCTGGCTGGTAGCCTGATTCCACTGCAATGACAAAGGCTCAGGTGGCTGGCTCTGTGCCCAGCTCACTGTGCCTTGGAGGCGGTGGTGGTGGTGGATGCAGCCCCGCTGGCGGAGGCCACTGTGAAGAGAGAGTTCTGCATGGATTCTGCGGAGGTGGAGGTGGCGTGAAGGCTGGCAACAGGTGTTGAGTTCCCTGTGGAGGCGGCAGCAGCAGAAACCAAACTAACTGGATTGCTGGTGAGCAGAGAGAGGTTCTGAGGGTTCAAGAACAGAGGGGCAGTCACGATGTTGGGGGCTCCTCCAGCATTGGCGAACACCAGGTTCCCAGTTGCATCCAGTGACGTTATTGGGAGAGAGCCACCAGAAGCAAGAGCTATAGATGAGACCCAAGGAAACAGGAAGGAGAAAGTCAGCATCATCCTGGGGCAGTTAGATAACATGTCACCAAAATCCTACCAAGTTTCCTGTAATTCTTGCACAAAGAAAAAAAGAAAGTAAGTTTCTAGCACCTTTGTAAGAGTCATCAAAGAGAAGGAAACCAGCAAGAACATTTCCTGCAGCTAAGAATGTAAAGGCTCCTCTTACCTGAAGGGAAAAATGTAGTGTTCACTAGTTTTTCCTCAATCACAGTGCTACATTGGTACCAACTGAAATTTGTTTACAATTTTGAGGAGCATAAAGGACTGAAAAATGTAATGAATACAACAGAAAGCTAAAGAAAACTACAAGAACCAAGGAGCTAGTCATGCTCTCTCTTTAAATTTCAAGCTTACTTCATTTATCTGGAAATATTTGTTAAATCCAGAATTTTGCCTTAAATGAAGATTACCAATTTAAAACTCCCTTTGTTAAAAAACCAAACTAGTCCAGTGGTTAAAGTAGTCATTTTGGAAAAAAAAAAAGAGAGAGAGAAAAAAAGAAAGCAGTCATTTTGCTCATACCAAGCCAACTGGCATTATTGATTAATTTGAGCAAATTCTTTATGTAAGACAGAAATCTTATTTCTGAAAAGCTTTAGCTGTAAGTTATAAAGTAATTTTTCACTTTAAGAGGCAAATATCTGACTCCTAGGACTTGTGCAATGGGGAAGGATGAGTTGACTGTAAAAGAAAAATCAGAGATTCAATGATGCAGGTGGTCCTTGGTAGGTGATTCAGTGCTAGGCATTGGCTTCATGGTGAACTTTTTTCCCTCATGTCACTCATTGTTTTTCCACTCAATTATGGTTAAACCTTTTAAAAAAGGAATTACTCCTTTTACTCTTAAATTGCTCTATGCAAATACTCCTACTCTCACATGCACATTTATAGGTTTTTTTTAATGGCATTAAAATCTTACTAATTTTGGGCTGGGTAGATAGCTCAGTAGAATAAGTGATTGCCTGGGAAGAACAAGGACCTGAGTCATCAAAGAGAAGGAAACACACACACACACACACACACACACACACACACACACACACAAATTGATTTCCTACAGAACACTGAAGGAAATGCCTCTGATTTTAGATGTGATCACAGAGACAGTACAAAACAGACCATTTTGAAGAGGTTTTTAAACCTTTGTATAGCTTGATGTGTTCTGAGACTCCAGGCTCAGGGTAAAAACCTAATTCTATACCTTGCCAGAAAAGTATTCAATTTACCTCTAATTTGGCTAATCAGAAATCCAACATAATGTAAGGCAACCTAGGCACGGTTTGCTTTCTTTTGTAACATAACATTTTCTGTAGTATATACTGTTAGACATGCTAATCTCAAATGAAGTTGGCTTAACAGATTAGTTTGGCTTCAAGAATTATCATTTAAGCACAAAGCATTCTAATTTAAAGAAAAAAAAAAATCCTGATTAATAATGTCAGTTCCCTGAAATTATTTCTGAGTCACACAGTAGCAAGCATCTTTAGATATAAGCTTAGAAGCTTAGCACAGTAAACCCTCACTATATAGAATTGGCGCAAATAACAAAAGAGGAATGTATGTTCCATGCTGATTGAGATACAAAAAGGACAGAGTTTAAGTAGAATTAAAGATACCTGCAAAATCTGCCTGATGTATTCCACTGACCACTAATAGGACTTTCCTATCCACAGCAATCTTAGAGCTTACTTGGTCAAATGTGGCTTGAGAGTTATCTATCTATCTATCTATCTATCTATCTATCTATCTATCTATCTATCTATCTATTTTGGTACTGGGGATTGAACTCAGGCTCTTGCACTTATCAGGCAAGTGCTTATTCTATAGAGCTATCTTCCTGGCCCAACTGAGTTTTTAGATGAGTTTGTGGACAAACTTAATCTGGAGGAAAACAATACTACCTCAAAATTTATTCACGGAAGAAATATCACACAGAAGTCCTGGCTTCTCATTTTTACTAATGAACACTATACTTTTCTTTTACAAAGTTTTTTTTTTTTTGTACAGGGTTTCACTACTGACTCATAGCGATCCTCTTGCTTGTACCTCCTCAGTGCTAGGATTACAGGTGCGTGCCACCATGCCCAGTCTCCATCACTGGCTCAGCGTGCTCGAGTGGGGCCGGCACAGCAGGTGGGGCCAGGAGCCAAACTCTGGCTCCTGTGCTTCCCTAAGCAGGCACTTAATTCGCAGAGCTATGCTGCTGGCCCTAAAGCTCATTTTTTTTTTTTTTTTTTTTTTCTTTCCCTTTTTGAGACAGGGTCTTGCTATGCAGTTCAGGCTGGCCTTGAGCTCACTTTTGTGGCCCGGGCTGGTCTCAAATTCACACTGATCCTCCTGCCTCAGCCTACTTTTACAAAGATTTTTAAAATGAGAACATTTTTTTGGTCTTTAAGACCAAGTTAGTTAAAGTTTGTTAGCATTCAACTATCTTTCCCCAACCCCTTCAGCTTGAGCAAACCACATTTCCTCCATCACATGGTCCGTCCGTCCGTCTGTCCGTCCATCCGTCTGTCCCTCCCTCTCTCCAAGCAAAAGCAAGGTACTGACCTTGAATAGTTGCCAGTGTACTGTTGCTCATTAGAGCGGGGCTGAGAGCACTGCCCAGGGTCCCTGGATTGAGACTGAGTAAGGCACCTCTGCAAGTTCAAAACAAGAGATAAGTTATTACTGTGCAGATAAATCTGTCAGTTTAATAACATACTCAAAGGAAGAAAAAAAAAGACACTTGACAGAAGTATATAGGAATCTCTGGTATTTTCTCTTTAATTTTATATGGTTTGCTTAGTGCTTCTGCATTAGTGGTTCCTGGACACTTATTTGTACATAAAATGTAAAATTTAAGTCGTTTTGGTTCTTTGACTTCATTCTCTTAAAAAACAAAAACAAAAACAAAAAACCCTCTAGAGAAAAAGAACTCTTAAGTATGATAATAATACAAAATTAGAAATCTCTTTCTACACCTCTTATCCATGTTTGTGAATCTGAAAGCAGACAGAAGTTTAATGGAGAAAGTTGGGCTTACTCTTTGTTCCCATCATTTAGGGGGCTCAGCAGCCTGTTGTGTATGTATCTTCAGGTGCAATTAAAAGTGTGACCACTGCCCTTCTTAGAGTGCTTGAGACCAGACCCTTTTGAAGAGGTTTTTAAAGATACTTTTTCTCTTTTAAAATGACATGAATAATTCCATGGATAACTCCTTCAGTTTCTGAGCTGTGAAGGGGATGGGAGGGTCCTTACCCAGCTGCAAACTGCGAGGGTGCCATGAGGCCTGGGCTGAGTCCTGCAGCAGCAGCCATGGCAGCAAGACTGGCATTTGCTGGCAACTGTGCAGCTCCTTGGAGAGCGGCAGCTGCTGCTGTTTGCAAGCCTGATGCTGTCACCATCACCTGGCTGGTCCCAAGAGGGGAGGACAGAGGAGCAGAGGTGGTCTGGGTTGTGCTGGTCTCACTGGCACTGGATGCCTCAGAGGCAGAGGCAGAGGCGGAAGGGGAAGGACTCAGAGAGGGGCTTGTGACTGCCGAGGAAGCGGGAGGTGCTGTGGAAATCACGGTGGCTGTGCTGTTGGAGGTGGTGTCTGTAGTGCCTGGAAAGAGAACTGGATTAGAAATGACCTCTGTAAAAGTCTTAGCAGAAAGGCAGCTTACTCAGCTCTCCACTAGACTCAATGGAATAATTAATATATCTTGTAATAACATCTGATTTGACCTTCTTAAATTAACCTAATTTAATACTTGTATGAATCTTACTATAAGATACAAAGGGAGTAATATAACTATGCAAGAAACAGAATAGTTTTCCAATGTCAATTTCCTATTAAAAAACCAAAACAACAAACCAGAGAGGCTCTAAGGAATACAAATACTCTGGGTGAAGAAACATAAGCAAAAAAGGAAGCTTTTAGAAATCCCCTTTTCATTCAGCAATCTCCTTGGCAGTCCCCACAAAAATATCAAAACAAGGATAAGAAAAACAGAATTATATGCTTTTCTAAGAATAAGTGTCAATAAGATACAAAAAAAAAAGTGTCTAGGTGCACTCTGTGTATTAAAATTTAGCTGTTGAAAATTAGCTTTCTAAACAGGCTGCTGTATTAAATATTCTCTTACTCATGTGGAAACAACCACATGCAATGATAATCTGAATCTTATACAGGGTAAAAAGAAAAATGAAGATCTAGCAAGTTATTTGTGAGAGGTCTTTAAAAAATCATACTGGATTTCCTTTTGTCTGAAGAACAAATATTTGTATATAAATGAGTAATTGACATTAAAATATCATTAAAACATATTCACTGGGATTATGTTTGAGATCAGCTTTGTCCAAAAGAAATAAAACACATATAATTTGAAATATTTTTTTTTAAAGAAGTTTATTTATTTTATTTTATTCTTGTTTCACAACTTTTGTTTGTTTATTTATCTTTTTATAGCTGGCTCAGCCTGTCCTGAGGGCAGGGCTGGCGCAGCATGTGGTGCCTGGGATCGAACTGCGGTCCCTGAAGCCGCCCAAACTTTCCCAAGCAGGTGCTTTAGACCACTGAGCCATCCTGCCGGGCCCTAATTTGAAATATTTCAATAATCCCACTGAAAACAGTAAATAAATGGAAAACTTGCACTAATCCTCCTGCCTCAGCCTCCCAAATGCTGGGATTACAGATATGCGCCACCACGCCTGGCCTGATTCTACATATTTAAAACATGCTAGATGAGTCCGATCTAGTAATGAGACCCTGAATACCCTGTAGACCCTTCCCTAAAATACAAAAAAATAAATAAAATTTTATAAACATGCCTGTATGTTAGTGAGGTGTATTCTAGAGCCAAGCGTGGTTAATGAACACTGCCACTCTCTCCAGAACAGGAATGGCTCAAGAGGCTCACAGGAAAGGTTAACATCCTTTCACAAGACAGAAGATGCCAAATGACCCAGATGCCACCTGAGCTCTAATTCTCATGCTATCTATATAACAAAAGTACTTTATAGAACAAGCTCTCTGATTTCAGTTGTCAGTGAATGCCACAATACAGAAACTGGCCTTTCTCACTAAATTACCAAGTTGTACACGCTAAATTTAAACTTGCAATCCTGCTGCCTCAGCCTCCCAGAGTCTCCGATTACAGCTGTGTGCTACTACACATGGTTAAAATGTTTTCAATGATAAAGTCTATTAGTAAGCTGAGAAGACTGCTCTTGTAAACTGTCTTATGATAAATTCTGGTAGTTTTCTTTCTAAAATCTATTTTCAAGTCATCTTTGATCTATATTAAAGACGTCTCTACTTTCCAAATTAACAACCTACATACTACTCGTATTAAAAACAATTCTGAGTTTCCTTCTCAATGCCACACAAAAGAGGCTATGTGATATCTCATGGAATGAGGGAAGCACATACTTCTTACTGTCAAGTGAAAAGGAAGGACTCACTCCTGCCCTTCTGAAAAATAAAAACAAGTTGATTTCTTCTCATTGCCGCTGGCCCTTAAAAAAATTACATCTTTGGATAGTGTTGGTCCCATTTCCATGCACTATTTGCTTGGTTCTAAGCCTATCAGCACAGTCCCTGCCACTGGACACTGGGCTGCAGCTGCTCTCATCTGGCAGCCTTCTGTATATACAGGTCCTAGAGAAGAGGACCTTCTTCTGTAGGAAGGCTTCTTATTCCCCTCTATTGCTATGAAATTTCAACATACTTCTAGTCTTTTCTTGACCAATTTCTCACCTTATCTAAATTTTACCTTTGGGAACCAGTCCCTTTTCAAAATTCTGAAATGGTCCATTTTCATAAGACCTCAGATCTTGGGGTTAAAAGCTTAAAACGGTTCTTTTCTTTCCTCTCCAGTGCCACCTCCAAATCATTCAGAGTTTAATGTAAAATGTAATTCAGAATTTAATGTAAAATTCAATGATTTCAAATCAATCTGCTGAGTTGTAGACCCATAAAATTCTTATTGTGACATCCTCATTACCAAAAGCCTCACTGTATCTGTTTGCTGTCACTTGCCACTCCTACTCACTTATCTGCATTGTCTCTATACCCTTGCCTTTAAAGAAAAATTGGCACTGGGGATCAAATACAGGGCCTGCCCACTAAGCTACATCCCCAGTCTTCCTGCTTTCCTCCCTCCACTCCTCCTCCCTCAGTTTTACTCCTCTTTAAATTTTGAAACAGGGTCTGCCTAAATTGGCCAGACTGATCTTGAATTTGTGATACTCATGGCTCAGTCTTTGAGAGTGCTGGGATTACAGATGTAATCTGGCTAGATTAAAAAAATTTACATAAATGGAACTGTACAATATATAGTCTTTTGCACTTCATTACTTTTACTAAGGTTTACCCATGTTGAAATAAATCATGGGATTTTATTGCTTTTTATTAGGCCAAATAATATTCTACTATACAGATATACCACATTCCTTTCTGATGGGCACTGGCTCATCTTCAAGTTTTTGCCTGGAAAATAAATAATGCTGCTTATATGAACATTAATGTGAAAATTATTGTGTGAAAGTTTTCACTTGGGGGAAATTACTAGATAGGACAAATTTATATTTCATTGCAAATAAACTTCTGAAGCTTTTTCCAAAGTAGTTAGTATCATTTATATTCTCACAAACGATGCAATGTGAATGCCAGTTTCTGCATTGCCTTGTCAACACTTTGGGCTGTTTACATATTTTTACTGTTGAGTTAAAGACATTTTTTATACATGCTATATGCAGTTTCTTTATTTGACAAAAGATCTGCAAATGTTTTCTTAAGTCTTTGGTTTGTGTTTTCCTCTTAAAGGTGTGTCCTTTAGTACAAAAATTTTTATTTTTTTGAAGCTCAATTTATTTTTGTTCTTTTATGGACTGTGCTTTCTTTTGTGTGAAATTCTAACTTCTAGAAGTTTTATAGCTCTTAGCTCTTTTATTTATTCTGTTAAGTCTGCATTATATTGTTTTAACTATTCTATTTTTGTAGTAAGCTTTGAAATCTGGACATACTTGTACTAAAATTTCATTAATTTTAAAATTGTTTTGGTTGTATTGCATTCTTTTACATATTTTAAAAATTTATCAATTTCTTAAAAAACAAACTCTGTTGGAACAATGATGCTCACTGTGTTTCATCTATGAATAAAGTTGGAGTAAGCCGTCATCTAAAGAATGCCAAGTCTAGAAAGGACACAAAAAGGATCAAGAAGGGCTGGCCAGATAGCTCAGTGGACTAAAGCACCTGTTCGATCTTCCCCGCCTCTAGGGCATGCTGAGACAGTAACTGAGACAGGACACAGTGGTGTGCGCCTGTAATCTCAGCTCTTGCAAGGCTAAAAACAGGTGGATCACCACTTACACAGTGAGAACCTGTAGACCCCATACTAAAAAAAAACAGAAGAATATTGAGTCTCGCAAACTATTAGCATGTAATAGAAAATGTCTGTTTAGACTTTTACTCAGCAAACTGGTTTTTACTACAGAAGTATTCTCACCCTTTGTCAAATTTATTTCTGAATACTTTCTTCTTTTGAAGCTATGATGTATAAATTATTTTTAGACTAAGCAATACTAAATTTACTGATTAATTCTTGTTTTTATTGTGGACTCAATGCGATTTTTATGCACATATCATAATGCAAATAAGGGCCATTTATTCTCCCTTAATAAATTAACAATTACCTTCAGTACAATGTTAGTTAGAAATCTGCGAGAGCAGATACTCTTGCTTTGTTCCCAAATCTTGGAAGCAAAAGAGGAGAGCAGGCAAGAGCACTCAGTCTTTCACTAAGTATGCTGTTGGCTCCAGCTCAGATAGTCTTACCACAGATGGCTTCTGTATTCTGTTGAACATGTTTTCTCTATCTACTGAGGAATTATGTGGTCCTGTCCTTTCTTCAATTACTATAATGTTTTATGTTAATCAGTGTTTAGATAGCAAACCAACTGTACATTTTGGAAATACACTCCCCTTTGCATATCTTTTCAAGTTTGAATGGCTCAGATTTTGTGTACATATTTTCATAGAAGATATGAGTATAAGTTTTTCTTTGATACATTTATCCAGCTGTGGTATCAGAGTAACACTGACTTTTAGAAACTGAACTGAAACAGGCCAGGCTAGACCAAGCCAAGCTAGGCCAGGCCAAGCCAAGCCAAGCCAAGCCAAGCCAAGCCGAACCAATCTTTCTGTATTTTCCAGAAAAGACCATTAAGATGAATGCTCACACGAAGTTAAAAACAAAACAAACAAACAAAAAAAAAAAGCAAGCATTTTCGCATTCATATATGCATGTTTATAAAATCTTATATATCACTTTTTTTGGATAGAAAAATTCTTTAATCAAAACAAGCTTAGATATTAACACTCATGGCTTAAGTAGGATACATCTGTCCAAAACTCTTATTTATGGATACGACAGAGACTGAGTATGTATAGATTAGTAGTTTTCCCCAAACAGCAGGGCTTAGCTCTGTTGTAAGACCTCTCAAAAGCAAAAATACAATTACTGAAATAATTCAAATATTTTACGTACAGATGAAAACAACTGTGAGGTCAAAACATGCAATACATGTTACACACAAGCACTGGCATTGTCATTTTCTGTGGTCTAAGTGCTTGTCTGGCAAGTGTAAGGATTTGGGTTCAATCCCTGGTACTGCAATGCTGTGCTGGCCCTGGAACCCTGGGTGTGCCAAAGTTTACCACTGAAACTGTGTGTCGTGGTGCATGCCTGTAATCCCAGTGCTGGAGAGGCTGAGATAGGAGGATCACCATGAACCCAAGCTGTCTAGTGAGACCCTGTACCAAAAAAATACATAAATAAAAGCTGAAGAAAAAAAAAAAAAAGAACAAATCTTTCTACTTATCGAAAACCATCAGCTGACCAAACATTTAAAATAAATCAGAAATGTTACCCTTTAGTTAAATAAGCTCTTAACTTTGCTAATGTTGGCTCACCCTGATTTAGTCCAGTTATCAAAATGCAAATGAGTTAGTGTTGCCTTGGAACAATTAGTATTTCTACTTTTTTATCATCTTGTTATATTTATGATAAAGTGAAAATACAAATTTCCTTCTAATATAGCCATGTTTTCAAATGAGGGGCCAGGGAGATAGCTCAGGGGCACAAGTGCCTGCCTGGCAAGTGCAAGGTCCTGAGTTCAATCCCTAGTTCTGGAAAAAAAAAAAAAAAAAAAAAAAATCAAACTTTTTCATATAGCATTTATTTGTATTTTACCACATAAACATCATAGATTTTTTTTCTCCAGTTAAAAGAGGCTGCTTGTTATTTAATCAGTGTGATTTAAGACATTTCTCAGAAATAAACACTTCCCTTGTAAAGGATCTCAGATGGCAGAACCCTAAAATCAGACTCATTGTTCCATGTACCTAGCCTGTTCTCTCTGCAGGGAAATGGTATGTCTTCTCATTCCCAGTCAGAAAACTAAATTACTTCCACAATTTAACAAGAGTTTTCCTTACAGAACTATCAGTTCAATGACCACTGAATATCTAGTTGTCATATAAAGGAGTGTCAGGCCACACAATGTTACAAAAGAAGCAGGATAATGTTGCACAATGAGATTAAAATTAACTTTTGATAGAGTACTTGTATAGAATTAACATTTTATCATCCATAAAAATGCTCAACTTCTATAAACCTCACTGAAAAGACAGTGTGATAAGCCCAAAGATTTCTGAAAACTATGCTTTTAAACCCACGTAATCTGAGACGAGGAAAAATATTTATACAAGTAGCAGTATTAAAAATGTAACTTTAGGGGCTGGTCAGATAGCTCAGTGGATTAAAGCGCCTGGGTAGGCAGACTTGCAGAGGTCTAGGTTTGATCCTTGGGCATGCCATGCTCGTCCTGCCCCTGGGGGTTGTGCTGAGATGGCAATTGAGACTGGGTGTGGTGGTGCAAGCCTGTAAACCGGTAATCCTAGTGCTTGAGACTGTAAACAGGAGGATCACTATGAGTCTGATCTACATAGTGAGACCCTGTACACTCTGTCCTGAATACATTTAAAAAAGCAACTTCATTCTCCCAATTACACGTTAACATACACAGTTACAATGGTTTCTGTCTAGTTGTCCCTCAAAAGCCCTGTTCAGTCATGGGGCAGCTTCTAGAATTTCTGATTAATTCATGATTCAATGCTGGGATTATGGGTGTGATAGCTACACCTCCATGTGACAGATAATCTACATACAAATTGAAGGAGAGGAGAGAGGTTTGCCAGCAGCTGTAGTCACTGCTCCTCCCTTTGCTCCTTGCTGCTTTCCACCATGAAAGGCTGCCCTCTGCCATGTGCCACTCTGCCTTGAAGCCAGCTGAGTATGGACTGGAACCATCACTAACTTGGACCTAAATACATTTTTTCTTCTTTGATTTTGGAGGTCAGGTACTTTGTCCCAGCAATGAGAGAAGAGTAACTAAGACACACATACTAACTGAAAATATGCTCCACTCATATCTGGGAAAGTAGTTAAACATTTTCTAAGTGGATTTCACCCCACATTTATAGCATAATATAGCTGTTAATATTGTACAAGTACAATTAGCAATAATGTTTAATCTCAAATAAAAATGGGATTTTTCTCCCTTACATTTTAAACATCAAAACCCATGTTTATAAAAAGTTAAAACGGGCCTGGCAGGATGGCTCAGTGGTCTAAAGTGCCTGCTTAGGAAAGCTTAGGCGGCTGCATGGAACGCGGGTTCGATCCCCGGCACCACATGCTGCGCCAGCCCTGCCCTCAGGGCAGGCTGAGCTGGCCATAAAAAATAAAGGTCATATAAAAAGTTAAAACTTTCAGCATGCTCACTATTTCAAACTTCTCAATGTTCTTTATATTCTAGGTACTGTGCACCAACCTAGTTATCTACTGCAGTCTCTTTCAGAGGTATTTTGGTCTCTCTTTGCTGGATGGCTTGTTCTTATTGCCAGCTTTATGGCTGTCCTTGCCTTCTTCATGGCACTCTGTTATGTTGGAGTTGATTACTGACTTGAGTGTCAGGTCTTCCATTTAGTCTTTGAACCTGTCCATTTATTTTCTAGCTCTGTGTTTGGTCTTTTCTTCCCTGATCTTTGGTTTTATTTGCTTCCTCATGCTCTGTTCAGCAAAGGACTTATTCAACACTTTTGTGTGATAATAGTGTTTAGTGTCTTTTTTTTTTTTTTTGCAGTCCTGGGGATTAAACTCAGGACCCTGTACTTGCCAGGTAAGCACTTATTTCACTGAGCTATCTCCCCAGTCCAGATAATGTTTCCTTCACCAACCAGAAACATGTTCTTAAACTTGTTGTACATTATAAACTTTTCCGTGGTAACTTGATGGGAATCATATTTTTTTTTTTTCAGAGTTGTAACCGCCTCTCTGTGTGTGAGCTTTCTGCATTGTGCCCCGAAGATAAGTGAATGTCTCCAAGGTCTTATTTGATGTATCTGCTCACATCAAGGCGATCCATTTTGAGTAAATTTTTAATTTCAGCATGTATCCTTTAAAGTTGAGAATCCATTGATGTTTCTTGCTTCTCCAGTTTCTTAACATCTGACTTCTTTGCTTTGTCTTTATTCTGCTGCTCAGTTTCCACTTGTTCCTCTGGCTTGCATTTTCTACCTGTAGCTTCTTTCCCATGCTGATCTGTCAGTATGTTCCTGCAGTATGTGAGTAGTCTCCATGTTTCTGCCACCCTTTCTCAGTTACTTTTTGGGCTGAGTCACTCTGGAGCAGCCCATCTGGCCTTAGGGTGGAAACAATCACACCTCAGGTTGGGACCAATTACATTTCAGAGCAGGCCCTCATATTCCTACAGGATGGGGCCCTACAGCCCAGAACCTGCAGGGCCAACCCAGCCAAGCTTCCTAAAGTTGACAAAGTGTATCAACTACAATACACCCCTCCATTTTTTTCACCTTCTCGACCATCTACCTCTTCTTCAGAATCAGAGGTTGATGTAACCTGCTTTAGCTAAATTTTTCCTTTTTGATGCAACTTATTTCTTGCCCTTTTTGCCTGACTCTTCCCTTGGTTTATCTTCTTCCTTGTGGCTCTCTTCATCCTTTTTTAGGTTGTTTTTTCCTCTTGCTCTTTTTTCTTTTGTCATTTTCAGCAACCATCTCATTCTCTCAAGGGCAAGGCTATTTCACCATTTTCAGTCTGCCTCTTGGTTTCGGAATCTTGACTTCTGTAGTTGAAGGTTGGCTTCTCTTAGTTCTCACTTTTAGATTAACAGATGCTGTTACTGGTGTCACTACTCCTGCCACCTAGGCTTCTATTTTTTCTGCCTTTCTCTTTCTCCCTCTTCTGGCAGCTTTTGAAGTGGGTATGTCAACTGCTTTAGTGATATCCTCACTGCTTGTTTCTTCTTCACGATCACTGTCTTCCTTTGAAGACCTTGTTTTTTTTTTTTTCTGCAACTTCAACATCAGATGATTCATTTGAGTGTTTAGCTGATGCCTGCTGGCTTGAAAATTTCCCTCCTAGGTTGTTGTCTATTTCCCATAAGCCTTCATTAAAACATTTTTATTTGGTCTACCACACTTTTCCTTATTTTCTGAGTAAGGAAATAATATATAACCTTTGGTCCTAAAAAAGCTGTCTCATGAGTTCCAAAAAAGATGATGGACAGTTTGTTTGTGGGAAGCTTTATGACTCCTTCAGGAACTTCATCTACTTGAACTGGCCAGTGAGGATCGCCTTTCATCTCTCTGAAGATGAGGTCTCCAGTTTTGAAATCACAAGTCACATTTTGGAGGCAAGGCTGGAATTTCTGAGCCCAGGAGGAACTGGTAGTGTGCAGTGAAGGGATGCTGGGAAGCAGGCTCTGGCTTCCCGTGGGTGGGCTAGGGATGAAGCCTCTGGAGTCCCAACATGCCTGCCGGGGCCACAGGCACTGAGGTGGTAGCAGGCTTGCTGCATCTGCCCACATCCATGCAAGCCACTTTTTACCACCAGCTGTTGCAGAGGTGTCTCAGCTGATCAGAACCATACCCACTGCCACTGCTACCAAAATCTTACATATCTTTGACAGTTAGGTACATAGTTCAAATTAATAACTGGAAATATATTTATTAATGTCTCCAACTTTTTCCTTTTTTTTTTGGTGGTACCAGGGATTGAACCCAGGACCTTGTGCTTGCTAGGCAGGTGCTTATTCTGCTGAGCTATATCCCTGATTATCATTCTGAAGTATCTATTCCTCCTTTCAGTCCTTTTAGTTCTGCTCAGTTTTGCTTCTTGTATCTTGAATTTTTAAAAAAACGTTTTTTAGTACAGGATTTACTGGGTCTCATTATACAGATTGGACTCATAGTGATCCTCCTGTTGTTAGCCTCCCAAGTGCTGGGATTACAGGCGTGTGCCACCATGCCCAGTCTCAATGGCCAAGCTCTGTGGGGTGGCCAGCATGGCATGCCGGGGATTGAGCTCTGGTCCCTGTGCCTGCCTATGCAGGCACTTTAGTCTGTTGAGCTATCTAGCTGGTCCTGAATTTTTGTTGTTATGCCATTAAATAATTATAACTGCTCCATTTTTCTATGGAATAAACTTGTTTATTATAAGGAAACAATTTGGAAAAATAACGGGCACATTTAATGGAGTATAATTATAAAGAAACATGTAATTTTTATGAGGTTTTGAGACACATCAGACACATCTTTTCAGACCCACATCTTTCTGGAGAAGTCACAACCACTTTTTAAAATCTATTTTAGAAGAGTTTATCAAGGATCTTTTATGTGCTGATTGCTATGGAAAATAGGGATGACTAGATTTTTTTTTTTTAAGATACTAGACTGAGGATATGGCTTTCTCTCTTTGTTTCTAGAATCTCATTCCAAATGATAGTAAATAAACAAAGGAGGAAGTAAGAGCTCTTTGGACAGATTTTAGACATAAGATTTTTACTAGAAACTGTATATATACTTTATGGAAGGGAAAAGTCTGTAGTTTTCAAATTCTCGAAGATGTCTAATACTTAAAAGAAGTTAAGTGCTATTAAGTAAAAATCACAAAATTTTCTAATAACTTAGAAATGTAATACAATATAAAGCCCTTCACACAATTTTTACAACATGCTTAGAGTTGAAGAGTTGTTACAAAATTAACTATAAGTAAAGCAAATCAAGCCCCACATTCTAGGCCAAACTGAATTTGATTTTGAAATACCACAAAGCTACACAATGCTTTTAAAACCTATAATCACTATATGAATTATTTTGTATCATATTACATTGTAAATTATGCATAACTAGAAATCCATGACAATGCTAAATCATCTTAAGTGTATCAGAAAATCTGCTGTTTAAAGGAGAACAAAGGAAAGAAACCCTACTTATTCAATAAGTATGGCACAGTATGTCAGGCACTAAGCTAGATATCAAAATGAACATAGTATATAGGTCTTTTTAGAAGTACAAAAGCCCTTGGGGAAGACAGATTTGTAAAAATATATAGGTAAGCAGAAATAAATAACTTCCTAGGGGAAGCTAAACAATGTTTCCAAAAGAGACTGATCTATATGCTGAAGTAGTTTATCAACATTAGATGAAGCACTGCAGGCTACAGTGGATAACTTTTCAAGACATAGGCAGGGTTCACAAAAGCATAGATAGAGCTCCCATTGGTTGGGGGTTGATGAGAAAAGGTCCAGAGTAGAAATAAATTTTGAGTTGATACACCGATGGTTTTCTGAGTTCAAACAGCAACAGCTACTAAAATGGCAAGGAAAGGAGTTAATTAAAAATTTAGGCATTTGGAAGATATCTCCAAGAACAATATAGGAGGTCTATTAACATGGGAAAGTATAAAAGTGGCACGAAGTAAGAATGTGGTGGTAGATAACTATAATCGTAGCAGTTGGGAGACTGAGGCAGGAGGACATGAGTTTGAGGCCAGCTTGGGCAACTTAGTAAGATCTTATCTCAAAATGTGAGATAGAGACAGAGACAGTGACAAAATTAATCATGCTTAGTATTTTTTGAAGTTCAGATTTTCATATATAACTTTAAAAAATACAAGTCCGGCGTGGTGGCTCATGCCTGTAATCCCAGCACTTGGGAGGCTGAGGCAGGAGGATTGGTGTAAGTTCGAGACCAGCTTGGGCTACAAAAGTGAGCTCAAGGCCAGCCTCAACTGCATAGTGAGACCCTGTCTCAAAAAGACAAAAACAACAACAACAACAAAAAAACACCAAAAAAACAAACATCAATAGGTAGAGCTATGTCACAATTTAATGGCATATTCACACAGAAATTTCAGGGGTCTATCATGTACTATTAAGTGCCCTGGAACTGCTCACCTGTAACAGAGAGATTAGTCACTGCAGCACTGGTTAGGGGGAGGACAGGGTTGACTGTGAGGGTAGCTGCTGTACTACTTGTCACAAGGCTGGGCGTGGTTGCCACCTACAGGTCAGACAGGAAAACATACACAAAGCCCTTAAAATCAAAATGTGAAACATAATGGCAAGTCAGATACACTATGTCAGTAAGAATGTGTGTACTATTACCAGCTTTTACTAAACAGAAAAACTATCTGACAGGATCTGGGTGTGGTGGTATTTTATATTTATTTTAATTTTTTCATTCTGTTGTGAGCAAGACTGATTTGTTTTGCTTTTTAATGAAATGGCATTACAGGGCGACTGCAAAGCAAATTTCTTAAAAATTCAACATTTCTTTTTGAAATAAAATTTGTCCAGTTTTAAAGAAGTATGGCTTTTTTTCCTAGTACACATAAATCTGCAATACAAAAAGTTCCACAAGAAATTACTATGTAGTTATTATTGTTTCATAACTATTTCATGAACACCATGTTTAAAGCTCCACCATTTAACCACAGGATTCTCTTGACTGATAAGTACTTTTAATGCTGACTTCAGCATTCAAAGCCTTTATTGGAATATTCAAAGTGAAATAAAAATAAATTAATAAAAAAAGAACTGAAGGCAGCGGCTGGGGTTTGATCCCCAGGCCTAGCGTGCTGGCCCCACCCCTGGGGGATGTTGAGATGGCAATTAAGACTGAGCATGGTGGTGCATGTTTGTAATCTCAGCTCTTGGGAGGCTGTAAACAGGTGGATCACTATGAGTCCCATCTGGTAATGAGACCCTGAACACCTTGTAGCCCCCCACCCCAAAACCAACTGAAATGAAAATCTGCCATCTCATGAAACTTGACTGGCACATTACAATCTCCCTAAAAATCAAGGGAGTCACTCAGCACTACCTGTTCCTGTGACTCAATGAGGACAGGAATGCGTGAAAACGACTGCTGCCAGGGAGATAAAGTCAGTGGCCTAAGTGCTTGTCTTGCAAGTGCAAAGTCCTGAGTTCAAAAAGGACTCTTCTCTAGTATGAGGATCTAAGATGATCCTTTTAATATAACCATAGTTAAAGGTTCTCTGAGAATTAAATGTCATTTAATAATATTTAACAAATGAGGCTTTAGGCTTTGAAATGAGTAGAGCCACAAAGGAGAATTTTGGATATCAGTTACTGAAGAACTTAATAAACTACACCAGAGAACAGAATGATGGAATTGCAATAAAACAAGAATTATAGTTGTCCACTTTAAATTTCAGTATGCTATATAACTATGATAAATTCTTGGTAGGAAAAAACTGATTGTGTAGATCATTTATAAAATTGTGAAAATTAGCCCAAGTCTTTCATTCTTACCAGTGAGGTTGGGCTAGGGAAAACTGCTTTGATAGGTGAGCTGCTGGTCCCACCACTGCTTGGTGGGTTGATTCTTTTTTCCTTCTGGCGTCGGTTACAAAACCAAACACGAATCACCTCTTTTTCCATATTGAGCTGTTCAGCAATCAAGGTGATCTCTTCTGAGGTAGGCTTTTGATTCTGAAGGGGGAAAAAACCCATCTTTTGCAATAACTTTTTGAACAACTGAAAGTAGCAGACAAGTCAGAAAATAAAGCTGTATATATCCGTGTTACGCCACTTTAAATAAACAGCTTTTGTAGTCACTCTAACACACACGGTTGGATTTACTAAATTTACTCACATTAACTTAGACTATTATTCCTGAAAATTTAAATTTTAAGATCTGTTAATCTTGAACAAAATTAATAAAATACTTATGTAATTTTACACACTAGCAGGTCTTCTGGAGTTTTCTCAGTGCTTTATGCGTATCAGCCAACCTGACTTCATGATATTCCTGAGTCAGGAAAGATGGGTATCTCACAGGTGTGAGGACTTCAGTTTAAAGACATCAAGCGACTTCCCCATCACAGTTAACAAGAGGCCGTGATGAGGAAGTCCTGATTGAGTGATCCTTCCAGCATATTCACACCTTTTGAATTAAGAAGTAAAATTTTTGTTGGAAGCTCTGGTTATGACACTCTCTGGTTTAAAAAACCAAACAAATAGTAAAGGTATCCAGTCTGGCCCCAAGCTACCATTCTAGAGCAGACACCAAAATTTGGCCAAACAGACTTCGAGTGTTCATCTGGTAGAGCTTATGGTTTGCTCCAGAGAACTCTGACAGGGCATTCTTCTGCTTCAAGTGCTTTTCTCTAATCTTTTCCAGCCTATAGAATTAATTTCTATATATCAGGGACATCGTCACCTCTTTCATATCAAATGCTTGAGTGGATGCAATCATGGTCTACCCTGAGCTCACAGTGGTTTCCAATAGTCTCCTCTGTCAGCCACTTACTGTTATATTTTTTCATTATGTTCAAGTGTTTAGAAAGGGAGAGACCAACAAGTTCATCTTTTATCATCCACAGTTCTCATTAGCAGTATCATAGCCAATCCTAAGTAAACACCTCACTGACTGACCTCCAAGAAACTCTTCTCTAAGGCTGCACGGATGTTGGTCTCTATGCTGGTGCGTTTCTTCCTCCTACGATTCAAACCCTCCACTCCTTGCCCTGGAGAATTCAGGGCACTTGGGCTGGAGACAGACGAGTCAGATGAGAGGTTCTCTGTATGAATGAAGAAGCAGAAATTAAGTGAGCTGAGGCTAATGATCTATGTATACAAAACATGTATTAATACCAACAATAAAACCAATGAACTATTTTAAGCAGTACACAAGTGTGGGAAGACTTTCACATAACCTATTTTAAAAAACTACTTACACTGTGGCTCTTTCTACTGTTCTTAATGTCATTTTCTGTCCCAGGATGAATATATTGTCATCACTATTTTTTGATTTCTGTTTTTGAGAAAAATATTTAGTATTGTTAGGTTCAGACAGAAATCTCTCAGTTCTGTTCTTTTGTTTTTATTAGCTCTTAGAATAAAAAGAAAGTTTCTTAAAAATTACTGAGGGCCAGCCAGATAGCTCAGTGGATTAAAGCACCTGTAGAGGTAGATGTAGGATGCGCAGGCCAGGGGTTTGATCCCCACTCTGCCATGGGGACCGCTGAGCCCTGGGTGTGGTGGCACATGCCTGTAATCACAGTGCTTGGGAGCATGAAAAACAGGAAGGATCACTACAAATTCATCTGTACAGTGAGACTCTAGAGACCCTGTAGTAAATACATTAAAAAATTATCGAACATTTAATTATTTAGTCTATAAGTGAGCTCTCATTTTACTGGTTAAGTGGGAAAGTAAAAAATATTGTTACAGTTAAAAAATAGTTTTCTTTCATTTAGTAGCTTAATAACCCTAGGTCTAAGTCATATATACTGTGTTTCTCTCTGGTATGTTAAAATGAGATGGAGTGCAACCAGTAGTTCTCCCCATGAACCTCAGGAAGGCTATCCAAGGTTTGGACACACCCACAGCTATGTAATCTATAGCCAGCAGGGTGGGTATTTGAAGTTTCTCTTACCCAAAGCTACACATCTATAATAAGAACTACAGTCTTAAAGCACCTCTGAGATTTTTTTTAGCTTTCAGTCTACAATTCTGAAGCTCAAAATTCAAACTCTCCAAAAGTACATCTTGACACAAAATAAATTTAGACTAGATGTCTAAGCTTTTATATAAAACTGATCTTCAAAAAATCAATATAACCATTTTTAATAAAAGCAGAAATATTATCAAGAACAAGTTCCATTAATTCACCAATGAAAAAATAAATTTGCTCTTCAAATTTATATAAATACAGAGTTTCTTATCCTCTTCTTTAACTATGTGAATGTCCTGAATCCTGGATCAAATACAATTAATATATCCAGGTTGGAAATTATTGCTGATTATTTACATTGTCATTACCAGAATATTTAAATGAATCAGCTTTCTGAGTTAGTCATAATTTATAATGATTATCCTAACATCATTAAGCTTCAAAATTCCATAACTTTTTATTGGTATACTTTAGACATACATAGTAATATGATTCACCATACAGAATTTGTATCTGTACATGATATATATATGTGTGTATATATATATATGTATATATATATATGTATATATATATATATTTTAAATATGATATTTTCAAAACATGCTAGTTGTACATTCCCAATAACTGATACAATGCATATTGTTGTCCTCGTAGCAGTTATGCAGAGCACAGGGTGTAGACATGGTAATTTTTCTAATCATTGTTGGTACAAAAAATTTCTTCTCATTGAACTAAGAGAAAGGAGTTGTACACATAGTCCAGTATTCCAAAATCACAGTGGGTTATTGGCAGAACTGGCAATGCTGGAAGCTATTGATTTAAGCCTTTTACAACTTGGCATACTAATCTAGCTTTACGTTTTATGCCTCTTGGTTGAACTTTTCTGCTGGGTGGTTAAGGGCAACTTAAAGCAAGATCTGCATAATAAAACATGTACATGATATATTTTGTATTTGTACATGATATTTTCTTTTCCTTTCTCACTTTCCTGTCCACCCAAAACTCTTCCTCCTCTTCCTCCTCCTCCTCCTCCTCCTTCTTTCTTTTTTTTTTTTTTGGTGGTACTGAGGACCTTGCACTCACCAGGCAGGGCCATATGCCATTGAGCTATAACCCCTATGTCTCAAAATTCTTTAAGAACCAATAATTCAATATAAAGTAGAAACCCTGTTTGTGCAATAATTTCCTCACAAAATTGCAATGGGCAGGGGCTGAGGAGATAGCTCCGTGGCGTAAATACCTGCCTGGCAAGTGCAACGTTGTGAGTTTGAACCATGGTCCAGCCAAAATTTAAAAAAAAAAAAAAAAAAAAAAAAAAAAATTGCAATAGGCAGTGATGATATATCTCAGTCACTTACCTGCATCATTTAGCCACTTCTCTAAAAGTGGCTTTAACTTGCACATGTTCTTAAAGCTGAGGTTCAAGGCTTCAAAGCGAGAGATGGTAGTTTGGCTGAAGTCGTTTCCATATAGTTTACCCATAGCGAGCCCAACATCACCCTGTACAGGCCAGAGCAGGAAAAGGGGAAAAGAAAAGAAAGATTCCTTTCATTAATGTTTACAGCTTCTACTGTGGAAGGCCACTCCAATAACTTTACTGGCCCCTCCTAGCCTCTGTCCCTAAGCTGAATATAACAGTCCAGAAGACTGTACAGCCTTAATCAGAGCAGCACTCAACAATGCCCCAGATACTTTCCATTTTAAACTTCTTTTTGCTACATTATATAATAATCAAGATATCACAGCTTCTATTCAGTCTCTAAAGATATGTTGATTCTAAGAACCTTCTTAATTCATGCAACCAGTGATTTTGAGCAATCTTTGAAAACCAATTTCTCTGTATCATTTATAAGAATTAAATATAATGGTCTGAATAATCCTAGGAATTTCTGAGTTAATCAAAGTTCCATATATCATTCTAAAACTCAGAAATGATTCTTCATTGTCTTAATTTTTCTTTCCTAAAAAGTATTTCTGGAATATTAGGTTGATGTGTGCAGTGGATGGAGCAAGCTCCTATTCCATTGCCTAGCTCCAAAAATCCATTAATATATTGTCCTTGGATACAGGACGTATCAGATATTAAACTGATGAAAACAGATACTACACATAATCTTAGCCAAAAGGCCGAGAAGTGATAAAAAGTATTTCTGGAGCAGTTAAAAAAAAAAAAAGGAGGGGAGGCTATTTTCACCTTTATTTTAGATTTCAAAGACAGTTATAAAAATCAGGGATTCCAAAAGATCATTTTGTAACCATTATAGAGCTAGAAATTCACAGTAGAGATGTCTGACCCATTTAATAAAACCTTTATGAGCACTGGACACTCCATAACCTCATAGGAATAGAACAATGATCCCCTGAATATATTACAAACGATGGCTTCCAAATGAGCCTTCAACCTTTGAAATGTATATATATAGTACTTTTCTTCCAGCTAGATCCTCTTATTTAAGCTGGAAAAAGTTCTACCTTAGTAGTTATTTTATAGATATATAATAGAAGCTCATGGAGTTTAAATGATTCATCCACTCATTTCAATTAGCTTAGTGACAGGGCAAAGAGGTAACAGCATTTCTGCCCTATATATGCTACACAGCCAATTCTACGCAGAGATCACCCACCCAAGGTCATTCTGCCAATGCTTATTTTGAATTGGGACTGTTTTGACACCATTCTCTAGATATATTTTGGAGCTTACATTACTTTGCACATGTATTAGGTGTTAGTTATGGGAAATCAAACAATATTTATTAAACATCACTTTCTTCTTACTGAACAATAACTGATAAAAAGTTTAAAAGAGCACAAATGTGGAGCTGTAAGATAAAATGAGGCATACAGAATACTTAACCTTCATGTGATCTATGTGATTCTGTATTATTCCGTTGATAGCCACTGGCCATATGTAGCCACTTAAATTTTAATTAAAATCCAATAGATTAAAAATCCAATTCCTGGGCCTGGTGGGATAGCTCAGTGGTCTAAAGCACCTGCTTGGGAAAGCTGGGGCAGCTTCAGGGACTGCGGTTCAATCCCCGGCACCACATGCTGCGCCAGCCCTGGCGTCGGGGCAGGCTGAGCCGGCCATAAAAAAAAAAAAAAAAAATGAGTGAATAAACCAACAAAGGTTCTGAAACAAGAAAAAATAAATAAATAAAATAAAAAATTCTTAAAAAAAATCCAATTCCTTACAACGCTAGCCCTTTAAGTGTTCAGCAATCACTAGTGGTTGGTAGCTAGTGCACTGGATGACATGCTATCACTGTCAGTGCCAAATAAATTCTCCCCAGGGCCTAGGGAGATAGCTCTGTGGCACAAGTGTCTGCCTGGCAAGTACAAGGTTGTGAGTTCGAATCCTGGTCCCACCAAAAAAAAAAAGAAAAAGAAAAAAGAAATTCTCCCTGGCTAGAATGGAAGTGGACTGTTCATTGATTTTCTCCCAATTAAAGTAAAACTGAAAGAAGCAGGATAATGTAACCAGGCCATAAATGTGTCCACTGTGCCACACAAATATATCTAAAAACACAGATGCATGCATTTATCCATCAAGGACTGTTTACCCAGTACCTGCTATATGTAAGTGAGGCACTGAGCTGATGCTTTAGGGATCACATCTATCCATGTCCTGATCTCTTCATTTGTTTATAGCTTTCTGGAAAACTGAGGTCAACTTAAAACCTGCTATTTTTGAGTATAGAACATGCAGTAGCAATTAGCAATAAAAATGACACTCTAATTCACAACTCATTAAGAAATTTTCACAAATGTATCTTACTATGAAAATTAAACTTTGGGGCCCGGTGGAATGGCTCAGTGGTCTAAAGTGCCTGCTTGGGAAAGCTTGGGCGTCTTCAGGGACTGTGGTTTGATCCCCGGGCACCACATGCTGTGCCAGCCCTGCCCTCAGGGTGGGCTGAGCTGGCCATAAAAGTGAGTGAATAAACAAATAAAGGTTCTGAAATAATAAATAAATAAATAAATCTTAAAAAAAAAAAAAAAAAGAAAATTAAACTTTGATAAGCAGAAAATATCTATTCAAAAATCAGCTCATATCTAAGTATAAACAAAGATATTTTTAATAGCTGGAAATTAAGCTATGCTATCCTTTAACTAGAACCATGGCATACATGACAAATTCACATAGTTGAGAACTGCACTATTATTTTTAGATCGTTTAATAGAATAAAAAGCAACAGATCCTTTAGTTAACGTATTCACATTCATTAATATTGGTATGTTTGGCTTAGTACTCTGTAACTCTTGGATTTTTCCCTATACACGTTAATTGTAAGTAGTTGATTCATATATTACATCCTTTGACATTTTTAAAAAGAATAAGGAGCCAAGACTAGGAATGAGGATAATGATATTATAACATGCTTTCTAATTATGTAATGACAGCTGTAGTAATCCTTTAATAAGCAATATTGTAATTAGAAAATAAAACATCAAATAACATGTATTTACTAAGAAAACAGATTTGTTTCAAAAAGTTGAATGTTTAATTTTACTCTTGTACACAGGCATATAAATATGAACAGATTTTTTGGACTCAAAGTCACCTTTGAATAACTATAATTAAAGTAATTAACTAAAAAACAAAGGCTAATAGATTTTCCCATCCTGTAGTAGCAGTATGTGCTTTAAGTCACTGAGTCAAGATGTGTAAACCATTGCCAATACTATCAGTTATTTTGACAAGGAGTTGTTGCAGGAAAAAAAGGCTGTTTTCAAGAAATCAACCAATAACAAATGCTGGCAGGGCTGTCTGGAAAAAAGAATGCTTTTCTATTGTTTCTGGGAATATAGATTGGTACAACCACTATGGAAATCAGTGGTTGAACCACTATGACTTTTGTGGAGATTCCTCAAAAAACTAAAACTAGAGGTTCCCTTTAACCCAGGTAGTCCCTTTCTTGGTATCTCCCTGAAAGAATTAAAAGCATCATACCCCACAGGATATGTTTATGGTGGCACTGACTGTAATAGCTAAATCTTGGAAACAGTCCAAATAACCATCAACCAATGAATTGTCAAGGAAGACATATCCATCAAGAAGGATATGCTTGAGAAATTTGTAGGTAAATTGATGCACCTTGAGCACACAATACTCTTAGTAAAAGAAATAGCACACACATGTTTAAATACAGCATGGTATTTTATTTTCTCTGGTGTGAGAAAATAAAAGCATAAATAAGGGCCAAAATATATAAAGGATATTGTGAAGTGGGAAGAAAATGTTCAACTGAGGAAGAGAACAAAGAGGTGAGGGCGAAAGGAAGGAAAGAATAACAACAACAAAAAAAGAATAAAAGGAAATAATGGAAACAAAGCTTTTGTAAATAAGGAGAGGGAGGGAGCCGCAAGGAGGGAAGGGGAATGGGAAAAAGAATCAAGATATATCATGTACAGGTACAAATTCCTCATGATGGATGTTATCATTACCTTGTGGGCATTCACAAGATGTAGACAATATATAAGTACATGGACCTCATGAGGAGCTCACTATTGTGACTTTTCACAGCTGCCCACTCTGTGCCTTTCAGACATGGTATATGTATTTATTTTTGCCTTTAATCTTTCCTCTGTTGTTTGACTCATGTTTGCTCTACAGAGCCAGTTTTTCCTTACCCCTCTCTCCTCTACTCCTCACTTTTGAAATAAACTTTTGGCACCATTAAAAAAAAAAAAAAAAAAAAAAAAAAAAAAAAAAAAAAAAAAAAAAAAAAAAAAAAAAAAAAAAAAAAAAAAAAAAAAGAAAGAAAGAAAAAATAATTAAGGAGTAGTCAGGGTAAAAATAGAGAAAAAATTAGGTGTGATATGCATGCCTATAATTGTGGCACTCTGAGAGTCTGAAACAGAACAGTCACAAGTTTGAGTCAAGCTTGGGCAACTTAGTGACTTAGCAAGACCTTGCGTCAAAATAAGCACAATTTAAAAAGGGCTGGGGATTAGCACAGTATGAGAACCTTGGGTTCAATCTTCAGTACTGAAAAGGGGTGGGAAAGAGAAGAATAAAACCATGAAGTAAATCAGAAGGTGACAGGAAACTCCTTGATGTGGAAAGACAGAAAAAGAGAGACAGAGGCACATATACTATTGGCAACATATTGGGCCAAACGCCACAGCAAGGCAAACTACTATTTGAGTAAAAGCTAGTAATTTTTAAAAGGCTTCATATCCTTAATGTACCACTTGGGCAACAATCTCCTAGGAAACTCAAATGTATGCTGTGCTAATAGCTTCAATCTGAAGCACTGCTAAATATGCCAGCTTTATACTTACTTCATCTTATTATCCCTATAAATCTAACTTTATCTTAAGATTTATTTTAAAAATATTTTTATTTATTTATTTTTTTGGGTCAGCTTAGTCCACCCTGGGGGTGGGGCTGGTGTAGCATGTGGTGCTGGGGATCCAACTGTGTGGTCTCTGCACTTGCTTAAGCATGTGCTTTAGACCACTGAGCTATCTTGCTTCTTGCTGGCCCCTTGATTTATTTTTAAAACAAATCAGATCACTTAAATGCTTCAAAAGTAATAAGTAGTTGATGACTTGCACTTTATTTTTCCATGCCTTAAACTATTCAAAAATGAAACTGCATTTCACTTAAAATTGCATCTATTTTAAACATCACTATGCTTTTAATACATAGCATCTTTGAACAAAAATGAATTCCTGAAGAAACTATAAGAAATATAATCTATCCCTAAAAATATCCAGAATATAAGCAGAAACATTACATTCAATTTCCATCCACCAGTTAAGTGGTACACTCTATACCAACAAAATCATTGGGACAGTTTTTTTTTTCTTAGAACAGGATGGATTTATTTTTTTAAAGACCCAGTACAAAAATGGTTGAATTTAAGTGGTAGATTAAATTCCAAATAGTAACTATATTTTCTGTAAAGAAATACTAGCTTTTTCCTGAGTCCACTAAAAACAAAAACAAAAACAAAAAACATCCAATCCATACTTCAAGTTTTTTCTTTCATCTAATAATCTTATGACATTTTACATAAATGCCATTTATTTTAATGCCATTCCTGGTTTACAATTATTATTTGTGACAGGTTAATCAAGGAATAAGTCAGTGGCAGTGCTTAAAATAAAAATACCGTGTACCCAGATGCCTGTTTAAACCACTGAAGCATATTCATTCCACTTGAAAAGTCCTCTGCTAGCTGACAGTATAAAAATTAATTTTGATTTTGATTAATTTGAAATTTTCATCTTCAATAAATCTTAATTAGTTTCAGCATAGCCTGGGGTAGAAAGAGAAAGGAAGGCAGACAGAAGAGTCTACCACTGCCCCCTTTCCCTACAAAGCCTGTTTTAAAATAAGCCTTTCAAACATATTCCCTTTCAATTACTGTTAAGACCCTGAGATCTTTACTTTCTTCACCTTAGGTATGTAGCACCAGATGCTCCTCAAATAATAAAACACAGTCACATTATCCTCCAAGATAACAACTTTAAGCTTTCACATATAATTATGACTTCAAAGACTTGCACTGTAGGATAAATCTTGCAAGTTTAACCTACCATAAGTTTATAAATGAATATATGATTATAACTGAATGTGTAGTATCCCAGAGTTATAAATGACAAATTACTAATAAAAATATATCTCTGAAACCAAAATATAACATGGTTAAGGACCACAATGCCCCTCAGAAGCCTCTTTAAGACATGTAAAACAAATACTTGAACCCAGGCAATATGAGAAATCTAGTAAGGGTAGCATCACCATCCTACCTGAGTGAATCCAAGTTTGATTCGTCTTTGTTTGAAGGTCTTGGCAAATTGCTCAAGCTCCTCAAGGTCACTGGGCTCCTCCAAACTGGGAGTATCAATTCGCTTTGGTGTTGTCTGGCTCTGTGGAAGTGTCTGAATTGGGGTTGCTGCTATTGTGCGTGTTGGGGTTGCTGGCTGTTGGAGAAGGAACAGAATAAACATACAGAGTGTGATCAAAATCTAGTGTGCATGTTTAATTAAAAAAAATTTAGAGTAAAAACAACATGCTAGGGCCAGCGAAATAGCTCAGTGGATTAAAGCACCTGCAAGCAGGTGTAGGGGCTGGAGTTCGATCTCCAGCCTGCTATGCTGGCCCCACCCCTAGGGCCCACTGAGATGGCCATTGAGACTGGGTACGGTGGTATGTGCCTGTAATCCCAGCTCTTGGGAGGCTGTAAACAAGTGGATCACTATGAGTCCAACCTAGCAGTGAGACTCTAAACATCTTGTAGACCCTTCTCTAAAATATAAAAAGAAACATCCCATTCATTCTCCTCAAAACACTGCTCCTTGCTTCCAACACACTTATCTCATCATTTTAGCTGTGTTCTAAGGTAGTTCTGGAAATCCTCTTTTGTGAATATCTTTATGAAGAGCAATGATTCCATGGAAAGGCAAGCTCATAAACGCATTATATACAGTATGTCCTCATCTACCTTATTCATTTGATCTGGTTCCATGCAACTCCTGATCTTCCCCAAAGTGAAAAGGAGAGGTAAATGTTCTGCAATGATTCTGGACTTGAAGGCAGTGCAACTAAAGACACCAAAGAGAACTTCCAAAGCTGCTTCACAAAGTGGCAAAAACAATGGAACTGGTGTGTTCAAACTGAGAGAGAAATTTTGAGGGAGATCACTGGTAAGTGTCTTTTATTATTGTAAACATTTTTAAAAATGTAAATGTTCATTATATTTTTCAATTGATGCAACTGTAATGTACTGCAAAAAACTTAAGACAGTTATATTCAGAGAGAATGATGAAAACCATGTAACACCACAGGGAGCAAAACATAATGTGTAGTGAAAAAAACAGATTGTCAGATATTATACTGCAATTATAGTGAAGACTAAGCAAAGTAGCCTGTGGGAAATACTTAACTACACAAAAATAACATTAACCTGTCTGAATACATGTATTTTATGTCTTTTAATAAATTACTCATTTACTTTAAACATTTACTTTATAAACAGCCATTTAAACTGCAAAGACAGCAGGGACCCCCCTCATCTCATTTAACACTATTTTATCTCCAACACATGAAACTATATTATAAAAATGGTAAGATTATTAAACTATTTTCAGATGAGAAATAAGTAATCTGTCATTTAAATAATTTATTATAGGAGGCATCATTTTGGGGTATCTGTTACATTTCCCCCCACAAACTTACATTTTAACTTTTAACTGTAATTATGATATATATAATTACCCTTTCCAAAGATTGTGTGGGGCAATATTATTATAACTTAACAACTACTACACAGTTTTTCATTTATTACAGATAACACTACAATGAGAAACTCTGTGCATTGTTTTCCATCTACATGGTTCTTTAAGAAAAATTCCCAGGGGATTTTTTTGGCAATTGGGTAATTTTATGGCTTTTGATAATGTTGGTTCCTAATATACAATGCAGTTTCCTCCACATAATTTGTGGTAACAGCTTTAAAAAGTGTTTTATCAAAGAGTAAACAACACATCATTTTTGCTACTGCTTCAATTATTATTGAAAGTGAAAATTTCCAATGTGCCAAGGATTTTGTGTATTTTCTAAGTACGAATTAGATTTGTTTCCTTTAACATTTGTACATTGATACTCATAGTCTAATTGTAAATGAGCTCACTAAATGTTGAGAGTAAGGTTTTATCTGTGACAATATAAATGTTTTATCCAATCTTTTTTCTTTTGTTATACACAAACTTTAAATTTTCATTTAGGTGAAGTTCCCCCCCTCCCATCTGTTGTTCAAATCCTAAGAAAACTTGACTCATTTTTAACAGACAGAATTCTTGATAACCTGCTACCTTTTCTTTGTATTTTAAGAACACTTATTTAAATCTATCTAATGTTTATTTTGGGACATCAGGCTTTTGTCTTTTTCTTTTTTGGCAGAGGGTGGTGAGGACTGAGCACAGGGCCTAGTGCATGCTAAGCACAGGCTGTATTACTGAGCTACACTCACAACATCCCCCTGGCTCCCCCTGGCTCCTCCTTTTTCATAAAAAGTATTAAGGGCTAGGGATATGGCCCAGAGACATAAATGTGTGCTTTGCCTGGCAAGGTCCTAAGTTCAAGAAAGAAAAGAAAAGCAAAAAAGGAAATATTAAATCTTATTACACAAACATAAAACAGGTCTCCTCACAAGCCCCAAGACAGGTAGGAGATTATACACCAGGAATACAGATCACCTGTGCTGTGAACTTTTCCTCTTGTCATTTAGATTGGTCACATACCTTTGAACTTGACCTCATTAGTCAAGGCTTTGTCCAAGAGGCCTAACTAGTCCAGAAAACTGTACAATAGACCAGCGATTCTCAACCTGTGAGTTGCGACCCTGGCGGGGGTCGAGCGACCAAAACACAAGGGTCACCTAAAGCCATCAGAAAATACATGCCTAAAGCCATCGGAAAATACATATTTAAACCGATGCTATGCCATAGTGAAATGTTATTTATTGGAATTAGTAATAAATATTTCTCAACATATAGTTAAATATTGTTTTTGTGATTAATCACTATGCTTAAATCATGTTTGATTTGTAGCAATGAGAATACATAATGCATATCAGGTATTTACATTCCAAATCATAACTGTAGCAAAATTACAGTTTTTTTTTTTTTTTTTTTAAATTTTATTTTCTTTCTTATTTCAGAACCTTCGTTTGTTTATTCACTCATTTTTTATGGCCGGCTCAGCCTGCCCCAAGGGCAGGGCTGGCACAGCATGTGGCGCCAGGGATCGAACCGTGGTCCCCGAAGCTGCCCAAGCTCCCAAGCAGGGGCTTTAGACCACTGAGCCATCCCGCCGGGCCCAAAATTACAGTTTTGAAGTAGCCACTAAAATTATTTTTTGGTTTGGGGTCACTACAACATGAGGACTGTATTGTGGGGTCATGGAATTAGAAAGGCTGAAAACCACTGCAATAGACATTCCATAGGCAATTAACTAGGGCAAGTTTCTCTCATCCCACTTGAATGAAAACAATGTTTATCTCTATGACATACTGACACTGAACAATTTTCTTGCTGTCCATTTTAAAGAAGCTAACTCATAATCTTAAATGGCTAAACACTTCCTATGGTGAAATAGGTTACGAAGTAGAGACAAGTCTCAACTGTAAGGCTGTAACTTCATCTCAAAGCTCTGACATCCTCAAGTAATAAAGGACTAAAAAAACTTGGCCACATTTATGTGCCTGGCTATAGATAAGATACCCCAAATCTAAAAAATACAGGCTGGACAGACAGATGTAGGAATGGTAGAGCAGAATTCAGTGAGCAGACAGGACAAAGCCACAAAAAACTGTCACTGTTTGCAGAACACATAGGTCAGGAAGGAAGTTATTATATAGGTGTCTGTCAAAATTCCAACCTTTGGGCAGGAAAGACAGTTTAGCAGTCTAAGCACCTTGGACATGGCAAGCACCATGTCCTGAGTTCAATTCCTCAGTACTGCATGCCGTGCAGGGGCCATGCTGACCCCAAAACTGGGTGTAGTGGTTCATAGCCATAATCCCAGCCCTGGGGAGGCTCAGACAGGAGGATCACTATGAGTCTGAGCTGTACAGTAAGATCCTGTACTAAATAAATAAATGAATAAAATAAAATAAAATAAAATAAAATAAAATAAAATAAAATAAACAAGAAACAAACTCAGAATCTCAACCCTTGGTCAGATCTGTAATTCCAGCATCCTCAGAAGCTAAAGCAGGAAAATTGTAAGCTTAAACCCAGCGTGGGGAACTTAGTAAGATCCTGTCTCGAAAACAAAACAAAAATGGCTGTAGCTGTAGCTCAGTGCTAAGGCCCTAAACTTAACCCCTAGTACTTAGAAAAACAAAACAAAACAAAACAAAAACCAAAACAACCTGAACCCCAACCTTACCTTTCTATTTAGCATATTCAAAGATTCACCATTTATAGATGCATACTTTTGATAGATTCTGGCATCCAACCGCAGTCATATAACTACTAACACAACTAAGATACAGAACATTTTCATCACCACAAAGTTTTCTTGTACTCTTTGTAGTTAATATCTATGATTAGGCCAAGTTACATTTATCTTTAGTTCCAATTTCCAAATGATCACTGCTGGTATACAGAAGTAGAAATGGTTTTTGTGTATTAAGTTTGTATCTTATATACTTTTTGTCATTTTTTAAAAACTATGTTATGGCTGGCTCAGCCTCCCCTGGGGGTGGGGCTGGCACAACATATGGTGCCAGGGATCAAACTGTTGTCCCTGAGGTTGTCTAAGCAGGTGCTTTAGACTGCTGAGCTCTCTCACTGGCCCCTCTTCTATACTTCTTAAACTCACTAATTCCAGCAGGTCCTCCCACTCCTCAAATGTCTTAAGATTTAGAAAGGTTAATGTTTAGTTGTTTGATCAATCTTATATACCTATATGTATTAATCTAAACTGATCCGATGATGAAAATATGTAATATAACCATTGTTAAATTTAAACAATAAAAGAATTGAAAAAAAAAAAAGATTTTGATTTTTAATATGCACAATTAAGTTTGTCTATTTACCAATTAGGATAGTTTTTAGTTGTTCTTGTTTCCTACAGTAAATCATATAGAAAGATAGTGTATATCCTTTATTTCTTTTTTAAATTTAATTTAATTTAATTTTGAAAAGTAAAAACAAAAGCAAAAACAAATAGCAGAAATAAAGACAGAAACAGGGTAACATCCATGTTACAGATTTTCAAAACAAGAACAGCTAATCAACAATGGTCGTCCTATTATCTATTTTTATCATCAAATTTGTTGAACAGATTAACAGATACAATTATGCAAGATGGGACAAACAACTGCATATTACCACTTGCTTTCAATATATTTATTTTTGTCTTTGTTAACTTTAAAGAATTACCTTAACGAGAGTATAATAATAATTTATAAGACATTAGAAACAGTACGCATGTAGAATATCAAGATGAGAGCTATTTAGGCATGGTTTTTGTATTACACATTGCTGTCCTCAATGTCATTGCTTTGATCATGGGTATTAGCATATAGTTAGTCAAAGTGAAAATTCTACACATTAACTACTATTAAAAAAAAAAAAAAAAACTGATGAACTGGGTGTGGTGGCACATGCCTGTAATCCCAGCACTTGGGAGGCTGAGGCAAGAGGATTAGTCCAAGTTCGAGACTAGCCTGGCTACAAAAGTGAGCTGAAGGCCAGTCTGAACTGCATAGCCAGACCCTGTCTCAAAAAGGCAACAAACAAACAAACGGGCAAATAAAAAACTTGATGAAAATTATTTCTTTTTTCCAGGTATATATCAGACATATATAATTTTAATTTCTGTACTAAGTATAGGATTAGAGCACTTAAAATTATTTTCCCCATTTTTTTTCAACATCCAGGATACCTATTTTTAAAATTTTATTTTTTATTATATTTTTTTATTATATTTTTAAGAGTAAAAATAGCAGAAATGAAAACAGAAAAAAGAACGTGACAAGAGTACATATAGTACCGAATTTCAAAACAAGAAAAATTTAACAATGGTTGTATTACATATTTACATGATCAAATCAGTATAGATCAGATATAGGTATCTAAGACTGATCAAACCTAATGAAAATTATTACTTGCATGTTTTTCCCATTTCCTTTTTTCCTATCTTTTCTCTATCTTTCTTGTCTTACTGTACTTCTAGAATTGTCAGTATATTTGCTGAACATACGTGATAACAGTGGTCACCTTGCTTTGATCCTAGAAGAAGGATAATTCAGTCTGATTATTAAATACAGGCTTTTTTTTTGATAAATGTCTTTTATTAGATTAAAAATATTACCTTCTCCTAAAATGCAACAGTTTTTATTATAAATAAATGTTAATTTCTGTCAAATATGATAATGTGTTACTATTAAGCCTTAACTTCTATACTTTTGACAAAGAGAGTTAGACATGGAAAGGTTCCCTCAACTAATGTACAGATGAGATCCAGGGGAGTGAAATGACATGTATATCCAAAGCTATTGCTAGATATGAAGCAGAGGAAAATTTATGAACATCTACATGTTTAAGAACTGTGATTTTTATGTGGTTATGGAAGGCATATACTATGGTGTAAATGAGCCAAAACACCATACAAGCACTGAGAAGAAAGAAAATATAGAGATTTGAACTTCTCTCTATAGATTCTGTGGAGGAGCAAAGGCCAATGACAGGATTTAAGGTTTCTGGTTCAAGTGGTAATATCTTCTGTCAACTATAGGATGGGCATGTGTACAACAAAGAGACACAATTCATTACTGCTAACACATATTCTTTATGAATTATAAGAAAGTATAGAATCTTTAAAATTTTTCAAAGATTATATCAATTGGGTAGTATTGTTTTACCAATCTAAAAAACCCAGCTTTGAATTTTTAGGTCACTTTTTAAAGACTATTTGGATTATTTCTTTCTTTTGTTTTCTCCTGATTTTGTTTTCAGATAAAAATACAAAAACCTTTCTCCATGGCATGGTAAGAGAAACTGACCTGGGAGGTGAGGGTGATACTTGGCTGTGACTGTAGGAGGTTGGCTTGGCTTTGCTGAGGTAGTTGCGTTAAAAGATTTTGCGCTTGCAGGAGACCTATAAAACATAAACATGTTATGAAAACATTAAAGGTCACTTTTAACACATATAACAAAAGAAAGAACAAGAAAATATACTGAAAAAAAATTGGGACACTATCTTATAGCTCTTGTTGAAAATTCAATCTTGTTCCCTGCTCCTGGATAGGAAGAACCAACATTGTGAAGATGGTCATACTCACTAAATTGTTATACAGATTTAATGCAATTCCTATCAAAATACCATCAACATATCTCACAGACCTGGAGAAATCATTCCTAAAATTTATGTGGAACCAAAAAAGACCCAGAATTGTAAAGACAATTCTGGGCAACAAACGTAGGGCAGGAGGCATTACAATTCCTGACCTAAAGTTATAGTACAAAGCTACAGTAATAAAATCAGCATGGTATTGGCAAAAAATTAGAACTGAGGATCAATGGAAAGATTAGAAGATGAAGAAGTGAATACAAACACACACAGCCACCTTATCTTCGACAAAGGGGCCAAACACGCTTACTGGAAGAAAGATAGCCTCTTTAACCAATGGTGCTGGAGAAACTGGCTCTCTACATGCTGAAAACTAAAACGTCCCAAGTCTATCACCATACACTAAAGTTAAAATGGATTAAAGATCTAAACATTAAAAGAGAAACACTAAATCTTCTGGAAGAGAAAGTGGGAGAAAATCTTGAAGACATTGGGGTAGGCAAAACGTTCATGGACAAAAATCAAAATGCATGTTTAACACTTGAAAGCATCAACAAATGGGACCTCTTCCAGCTAATAAGTTTTTGCACGTCAAAGGAAATTATCAACAGAGTGAAGACAACCCACAAATTTCAAAAAGATTTTAACTAGTAAGTACTCAGACAAAGGTCTTCTATCTAGAATCTACAAAGAACTAAAAACCATTTGGATTCAAAAATTCAAAGATCCAATCCAGAAATGGGAATCTGAGATGAACACACACTTCTCAGAGAAAGAAATTCAACAAGCCTATAAATATATGAATAAATGCTCCACATCACTAGCCATCTGTGAAATGCAAATTAAAACAACACTGAGATACCTTCTCACCCCAGAAAGAATGGCTACCATAAAGAAATCAACCAGCAACAAATGTTAGAGAGGCTGTGGGGAAAGAGGAACCTTTCTCCACTGCTGGTGGGAATGAAGATTAGTGCAACCATTATAGAAAGCAGTGTGGAAGATCCTTAAGAGACTAGAACTGGAAATCCCATTCAATCCAGCTATCCCCCTACTGGGAATTTTCCCTGAAGAACTGAAAACATCATACCATAGTGATATCTGTGCACCTATGTTTATAGCAGCTCAATTTGTAATAGCCAGATCTTGGAAACAACCAAAATGCTCATCATTTGAAGAATGGTTGAAAAAGATGTGGTATTTTTATACAGTGGAATATTACTCAGCTATTAAGAATGATAAACGGGAACTTCATATATAAATGGATGCATATTGAACATATACTCATAAGTGAAATAAACCAGACCTACATGTGTAAATATTGTATAGTCTCCCTAGTATAAGAACTGTAAAGAAGAAATAAAAACTTAAGGGCATAACACAGCTGCATGTGTTATGGATTAAACAACAAAGTGACTGGAAGCAGAAAAGAGAGGAAGCATAGCAGGAGCAAAGCCATGCACTTAGGTACACAGGATGAATCAGATATTGGTCCTAAGAACCTTTAAAAGGTTCATCACATTGATAATAGCATCATGCAACATTAAAACTATGCTTGGAATGCATGTCATTCTCGTCTTTTTGATGTGTACTGCTCCCAATGTAAACTCAGTTACTGTTATACTCTTTCAGGTAAATGGTAGGTTAATTAAAAAAAAAAAAAGGGTATTAATTGAGAGTAAGATACTGGGCAAAATGCCATAGGTTTGACAGGCTATAATTTTGTACATCCTTTTATTTCTAAATGTCTGAGTAAAAATGTCTAACTGCTTTTATCACATTCTATAGAGAGTTATTAGAATATCAATAATTGTCAGAAAATATCAATCTCAACCTAAGTCCAAGATGTTTGATATTCAGAAAGCCAGTGATGTTAAGCTTAATTACCTATGTTATAGAGTAATAGTATCACGAAGCTTCTCTTCTGGAGGGTTGAAAATGTAAGTTAACAGACCAAAAATTGGAGAAAAAGAAGGGCTATGAGGATAGCCAATATTTTGACCGTAGCCCTTCAAGGTCAGTAAGGGCTCAGGACATAAGAGAACCTGTGCTGTAATATCCTGTAACTCGGAGGTGTCCCAAATTTTCTAGTCAAGGAGATTATGAGACTTCAGAGGAAAGGGATAAATGAACTATAGTGTATCTAAGGAGAGTCACCCAGAGAAAAACATTCTCTCAGGCTTTCACAGAAAGCAAACTGGTCAAGCAATGGCCGTGACTCAACCCGAAGGCTGACACTGACAATAGTTCTACAAAGCATTGCACATGGTTCCAAAGTTAATCCTGGGGGGATTTGACCTTGGAAGATACAAAAGATGATTGTTTTGTTATACAGGTCTTGCTTTAACTTCCCCTTGATCACCCAGTGGAAAAGCTTAATTACAAGGCATAAAACACAGAACTAGATTAGTATGATGAGCTTTCAGAGGCTTAAATCAACAGTCTCCAACATTGCCAGTTTCACCAGTAACCCACTGCAATTATGGAACATTGGATTATGTATGCATCTACTTCCTCTCAGTTCAAAGTAAAGAAATTTTTTTTTCTTTCCTTATCAATATCAATTAGAAAATGTATCATGTCCATACTTTGTGCTCTGTATTACTATCGTGAGGACAATATGCAAGATGTCAATTATTACAAATGTACTACTAAAGTGTTGTGAAACAAACAAACAAAAATAAATAAAATAAAATAAAATTTAATCTTGTTATGGACAGCTTAAGTAGAACTTGGGCAGTAAGATAAATAATATCAAATTAAAACTGGTATGTCTTTAGCATAATCTGAATAAGCTCTCTGACAGGCTAATTCTTCAGTAAAAAACAGATGAAACACCAGAACTATTTCAAGTGGAAGCAGCTAGAAATTTGAAAAACAAAAACAACTCCCCCAAAACCAAAAACAACTCCACATCCCCTCAAAAACTAGATAAACTTCTTAACAGGAATTCACTAGAGTATGTCAGTATATGCTAGATCATGAAGGAACCAGATAGCCTTTAAAAAGATGCTCTTTTTAAAAATTTTTTAAAATTATTTTTTTATTTTTACTTTATTATTTTTTCTTGTTTCAGAACTTTTGTTTATTTATTTATTTTTATGGCCGGCTCAGCCTGCCCTGAGGGCAGGGCTGGAGCAGCATGTGGTGCCAGGGATCGAACTGCGGTCCCTGCAGCCACCGAAGCTTTCCTAAGCAGGTGCTTTAAACCACTGAGCCATCCTGCTGGGGCCCCAAAAAGATGCTTTTAAAAAATTGTATTTATAAAACATTTGCCTTCCCATGGTAATGAAGTTGAAATGTAAGTTCTATCTACACTTCATGGAGCTGTGTTAGTTTAAAAGTGACTGATAAGTAAGGCAGGTGAAGTGGTACATGCCAGGAGTCTAAGCTGCTTGATTTATTGAGGCATAAGATTGCTTGGTCTAGGAATTTGAGGCCAGCTTGGACAACACAGTGAAAACTTATGTTAAAAGGGGGAATGGGGTAAGAGGTAATCTAAACACCTAATTTTAATTATAATTATCCAACATAGTACTTTAAAGAAAAGGAGTGGTACCAGTTGTTTTATTTAAATATATGTAGTAAGATTAGTTGGGGAAAAGGTATCTTCCTAATTATGATTTTCATAGATTATTGAATTTGACACATTGAATGCTGGAATAGGCAGGACAACAACCAAAAGCATAAATTAGCCACACATTTCATGATTTATAACTAGAAACTTCTTAAATTTAAGAAGTTAAAGCATATTTACCATATATATCACAAATAAAACAAATACTATGCAGATTTAAATTTTATTAGTCTGGGGCAAGTGAGTATGATTAAGTACAATTAGGTGAAATAACTCTTAAAATGCATATTAAAAAAAAAGTTTAAGAGACCACTTTGGTTCTCCTGTGTCTCCCTATAGTTCAATCCCATAGAGTTCTTTTCAGTCACATCCTTCCCCAGTTAAACAATCCAAAGACTTTCCATCGCAAGTGGGACACGATCTGTGCAGTCCTGTCCAGCTCTTAGCCTTCATCATTTCCTCACACTCACTAAACCAAGCTACAGTTCTACTGGTCTTTCCTTTCCTGGCCTAGGTCAAGCATGTTCTCCTCCAGGTGCTATTATCTCCTTGCTCATCAGACTCTTCACTCAGTTCCTAGGTGTGGCAATTCTCCCTGCCCCCATTATCAGCTCCCAACTCAAGTGGGACACTTTTCTAGAGAGGTCCTTTCAGACCATCCTCCCATTCTCCCACAGGTAAGTCCTTACAGAATTAGTCTGATGCTGTCTTCTTAGTACATAACACTATCTGAGCCATTTTCCCACATATACTATTTCATTCCTTCTAGTATTGTTCAAAATTATAATCCAAACATAGAAGAGTGTAATATGACAATCAGCAGGTACTTAAGAAATTACCGAGTAAATTAATATTCATTAATATCAACTTTTCCTGGTTTAAAAAAAAAAAAAAATGAAGGTTAGGCTAGAGAGAAAAAAGAAAAAAAAACCTTATGTTAGTGATTAAAATCAGTCTAACAGGGGCTGGGGTGATAGTTCAGTAGAATAAGCACTTGCCTGGCAAGCACAAGAACCTGAGTTCAATTCCCGGTTCCACAAAAAAAAAAAAAAAAAAAAAATCAGTCTAACGGAAGTATTTTGAAATGATGATAGCCCAAGAATATTGAAAAATAGCAGTAAGTTAACTAAAAAGTGAAAAGCCCCAGAAAGACTTGAAACTTTCACCCCTTGTCTCCTTCTTGACCTTTTACCTCAGCTAAGGAACACTAAATGAAAGAAAATGGCAGAATAAAATTTCCAGTAAGTTATGTTCAACTTTGGAAATGTATCAATAAGAATTTTCCTAGAAGAACAGATACCCTGGGAAAATGGCCTAGATTTCACTTGCTAGAAGTTAAATATTCAACAATACAAATTATATTTCAAGTGTCTAGCCAGCTTTTTCTTATTTTATTTTGAAGATGGTCTTGTTAAGTTGTTCAGGCTGGGCTTCAAATTGTTTATGATTCTCTTGCTTCAGCTTCCCAGAATGCTGAGATTATAGGCAAGTGGTACTGTGCTCAGCTTTGAGCTTTATTATTTCAAATAAAATGAAGTATAAAGACCAGGCTTTTGGCTTTGACAAAAGAAAATGAAGGCCGCTCATCAATCTTACAGCTTTAACAACTACCAAATCCAACATATACACTTCAGCACTGACCTAATCTTTCTGGTCAAGATCATTTCCTCTTCCCTTCTTGGAATTCTGTTCCATTGTTGTTACAACTCTTCACTAGTTTTGATCTCTAAACTCACAGTATCTTCTGGTTCTACTTATTCCTCCTATACTTATATGACCATTAAAAAAAAAAAAAAACTATATTATTATATAAATGTTTTCTCACCCATTAACCCTGATAGTATCCTAAAAAGACAAAGAACTGCTTTGAACCTTATCCTCATCATTAATCAAATCAACTGGCCACCACATTTCTCTACCTACCAAATCACTATCTCTTTCTATCCAAACACCATAATTCAGCCCTTGTAACATCTCAACTGGACCACTGCATTGTTCTCCTAACCAGTATTTTTGTCCACTTAATTTTTCCTGTCCAAGTTTTAGGGTCAGCTTTCTTAATGGAAAGTGAAAAATGTCACCTTTCTACTTCAGCTTTCTATAACCTACAAGAGGCTTCCTGTATTCGAAGGCACTGGTTCTTTCAAATTAGGGTTAGGATTAAAGGGCTGGTTTAATTTGGGGCTCATAAACTAACTTTCTAATTCTTCAAGGGGCAGATACATGAAATGAACTTTATTAACTATTATTATTATTATTATTTTTTAAGCTATTAGACTAAAGGTCAAACTCTTGTTAGGTGCTTTAATGTTCTGGTCTCTAATCTTTTTGACCTTAAGTTTCACAACTATATCTTTATGTTCTCCTTTTAAGGCATTACTTATAGTTCTCAAACACAGCTTAATAATTTTTCTTCCATGACTCTGTGCTTTGCAAATGCTATTCTCTTTGTAAGACTGACATTCTTTCCTTTATACTTGTATGAAGGTACTCTCCCAATTCACTGTGAAGGCTTCTCTAGTTACAAAAGTACAAAGGGTCTTTTCTGGGTTCACACAGCATTCTGTGCACATCAAATCCAATATATTGTAATAGGCCTGCTTCTCTGGCAATAGATTGTAAACACTTTCATTTTGAACGTACACTAAAAATATGTTTTTATAAAGTGAAAAATTTTGGAATGAGTATATAAGAAAAAAAGTAGAAGAAATAAAAACAAAAAACCCAGAAACAATGGAGACTTGGTATTTATTATGTTATATGTGTGTATTGAAATAGTACACCAACATACGCAATGAAAATGATTATTTTAAGAAACCAACAGTGATACACTAGTGTTTGGAGCTTGGAGAACCACTCACCCTGCTGGCCTTGGGGCGTTTGGGAGATGATAAACTGCGCGGGTTGCAAGTTGGTGGTCGGATGCACCAACACAAACTGCTGCAGGTTGAGATTTTGCTGTTGAAGCTGTTGCAATTGCTGAAGATCCTGAAATGGCAAAATTAAAGCAAACTGGAGATTTTGAAAATAAGTTTGCTTAATTATAAGATTTCCAGCTAATGACTTCTGTCACATCAAAATCAAAGAAGGGTCTCTATTAACCATGTTTTTATGTCCCCCATGCTGAGTGTGTTTCTCTTACTGTGATCCAGTCCGTATCTGAGTTTTTTCTGGAAGGGATAAAGTAGTCGTCTAAAACTGGATTCATCATTAACTCTTCAAATATTTTACTAAATAACTACTTACTCTTCTTCTCTCTCTTTTTTCTTTCTCTCAGTATTAGGTATTGAACCTGGGGCCTTCACAATCAGATATATTCCTAGCCCTTTTTAATTGTTAGGTAGGTCTCACTAAGTTGGCCAGGATGGGGTTGAATTATGGTTCCACTTCAGCTTCCCAAAGCATGGGAGATCACAGGCAAGAGCTATCACACTTGACTCTTTCCTTCTTTTTGAGATAAAAGATTTCATTTATTTTTCTCCTTGGTCCTATAGGTCTGTACCTCTTAAAATTTATTACCTTGGGATGCTCTGACCAACAATGTGAAAAATAAAAACAAAAGATTATCTATTGTAGTTCTTCACAGTGGTAATCATTTCAAAGCTGAGATGACTCCCTGTCTCTCCTATGTATGGGTGGCAATGTTTACTGCCAGAGCACATGAAAGAACCCCTGCTTGCTGTAATTAGCTCATTAAGATAAATACAGTAATCTGCTTCAGAATATGGCAGCTACTTATTCAAGAATTATCACTTAATATAAATAGTTATTCAAGTAATTGGCCTGTGTTTACAATACCAACTCAAATAAGCAAACAAATATATTACCTCTAATTCAGTGGTAAGGAAGGGTACCATTTACTTAACTGATGTAGGGCCCACACCAACAATCAGAAAGTTCCTTTAATATTTCATAAAACTACATTTTCTATTAACTAGATTCATTATTTAATTCATAAAATTAGATGTTTTATTTCTGGCCTGCTATTCCAGGCCCTGAGCCAGTTCCTCACCTGGGTGATCTGGATGGGCTGTGACAGGGGGATCTGCGTCATGGGCGTGGCGGCGGAGGCGGAGATGGTGGCCCCAGCGGCACTGTGCTGCTGGCTGGCAGAATGTTGCTGCACTGCAGCCGCCAGCAGCTGTGCCTGTGCCTGTGCCTGCTGTAGTAGTAACTGCTGCTGGGCTGGTGTCAACGTGAGCTAAATAAAAGGAGAATACAGGATGGGAAGGCTGAAGGAGCTGGGTACCCACAGCAAGTTCACTGCTTCAAAACAGTCAACTCAAGTAGTTGTAGGCCCTAGCTACTCCACCTAACTGATAATAACTGGTGGTACTGGGTTATCATCAACTAAGATGCTCATCAACCATCAAACTATTACTAGTGGAAAACAGAAATGAAAAGTGGTAGTCCTTACTTCGAACTTCATCATTCAAACCTGTCTAGGGTCCTTGGGCTTATGCAATATAGGTAATTAACTAGTAAGCAAGAAAGAAAGGAATCAATGCTAATAGGATATGAAAAGAAATTAAAACACCCAGCAGAACAGCAAGAGATTAGTTAGATGAAAGAGCAACAAGGACCCTGGATATGACCATGAAAAGAACTGATAAGGCCCAGCTGCTTCCCATTATCATGAAACCTTGCCATGTTCCATCACTTCCATTATGTCCTAAGACGTGACTACAGAATAGGAGCTCCATTTGTTTCTTTTCCAAGGCTCCCAGCAGGCCCCTCCCTAACACAATCTTTTCTGCTACTGAAAGCATCAAGTCTCTGCAACTTCACATCCCCTTTCTAACACATTATCTCTATAAAACAGGTGGTGATAGTCCCTCTCTTTACATGAAAATGTAGCTTAAAGTCCAGGTTTAATAGGTTTTCTGCCATGAAAACCTGGAATCCCAAGTGCATCTCACTATTGTAGACCCTAGTCAACAAAAATAAAACCCAAGTATCAAAATGTATTTAGAGCAGATTTAAACTTGCTTCCATAATGCTCCTTATTCATAATATGTTTAAGCCAAAGTAGTGTGCTGAAATTTCCTTTTGATGACTTCTGATCAAATAAGAAGGAACTGGAACATTTGATGTATGTAAATTGTTACTTGGCAGCACAACTCTCCTTCCAAAAGGGGCCAAACACAATCTGTGCATTAGAATCATGGTGAAAAGATCAAGCTGTTAAAAATATGTACTTGTATTTTATACAGGACACACATATTAATCTCTACTGATGAGATTTTATAAACAATTTTGCAACAGCTCTTAAAAGAGCCTATAAGGGCTGGTGAGATAGCTCATCAGACTAAGTCTGCGTAGGCAAGTGCAGTGGTTAGGGTTCAATTCCTGGCATGACATGCCATGCCAGCCCTGCCCCTGGGCACTCTGAGCCCCTAACCTAGTCTAGGCAGGGTGGTGCACACTTGTAATCTCAGCACTGGGGAGGCTGAAAACAGAAGGATCACTATGAGTTTGAGCTGCATAGTGAGATCCTGCACAAAATACACACACACACACACACACACACACACAGCCTTTCATTAAGGTGGTGCATAGAGGCTGAGGCAGGAGGATAATTATAAGTTTGAGGCCAGTCTGAACTACACAGTGAGATCCTGTCTCAAAAATTCAAATAGGCAAAACAAAACAAACAGCCTTCCACCAATGCCAAAAAAATAAACCTGAAGACTGATACAATGTAAACTGAATAAAAACTCTTGCATATCATTTTATTACCTTATCTTTTTTCCACTCTTACAACTAACCTCCCTCCCTCCAGATAATTTATAAGATAAACTTTAATCTTCGAAAATTATTTGGAATTATATCTTAGGGAAAAGATTAAAAGCTCAATGGAATCTCAGGCCAATTTGTTACTAGTACAAGTAAATGACATTTACTGATTACTTGGTGCTAAATATTGTTTTATGAACTTCACATATGTTATCTCTAATTTCTATGAGTACCTAAGATAGGTACTCCATTTAACAGAAGGAAAATTTAATATAAAGAGATGAGGTAATTAATTTGTTCCTGCAGTAAGATGCATGGCCAGGATATAAGATGACAGGTTTTACTTTAGAATTTATTTTTTAACTTCTATCCTTTAATGATGGCATAACTCCAAATTTAAAACTGTCACTTCATGAATGTAATGTTCTTGAGCATGTAATAATGACTCTACAACATGATGAAGCAACTTCTGAAATAGGTTTAGAAAGTCCTTAGTCTATTCACAGCATCTGCAATTGTAACAAAAGAAATCCTAAATGCCATTATGGGTCTAGAGTATAGGATGTTTTGAAAAAAATCACAATAGTGACATGTTACTGCCAACTCTAGGAAGGTGGCTGTAACCAGGTATGGTATCTGCTAAGGGCAGTTCTGATCTAGAGGAAGTTTATTGCAATTTTCTCAGTGAAAACTTACCCCGGTTATCTGTCCTCCAGCCAGCATAAGCTGGGTCTGAGGAATGGCTGCCTGCACTGAAGGCTGCTGGGAAGGCTGGCTTGGCTGCTGTGAATCCCCTGATTCTTCATTAGATTTTGCCTGAGGTGAGTTGCATAAGAAGAAAAGATTTCTAATAGTTACTTAAAAGATCAAATATAAGGCATTTATAACTGCAATTTAAGAATATTTATAACGTGGGCTACTCAAGTCCAAAGTCTTCTGATCCTCTTATTCCTTTCTTGGAAGTCTGTATCTCCCAAGTTTTACAATGCAAAGTTTTAAAGTTTTTATTCCAGTGCTAGCAAACTAACAAATATTTTTTTTTACAACTTCAAATCCTCAACTCTAACAGTAAGTATAGGGAAAAACACAATTTATATTCCATTTCTATATCAGATGCTCCATACCAAAATTCTCATATAGATCAAGTATTATATGAAGCTTCTTCATATAACATCTTAGAGGTTGACTGCTTAAACCACAGAACTTTTTACCTTTTATTTTAAAGAACTATGAATCTAGTTAATATCTTATCAAGTAACACAGGCTTGAGAGAAAATATCGCAGTCAAGAAAGAGACTGCACTCTTGAAAGGGGCATGAAGAGAAAATTCTATGGTAATTAAAAATGGTTATGCAGAGTATTAAAATTGTGCATAGATTTGCATATTTCCTACCACCTGTTTTGGGGACTACAGCAAAGGCTAATTAACATAAAAGCTCTGATTAATTCTGCCAGTCATTGAAAGATAATTACAGTGCAGGATTGTAAACATTCTGCACTGGAGATAGGGCCTGTTTGCCAACATCTCTCTAAGGGATGAAAGTTTACCATGGCAACCCAGGCAATTTTCTGCTCTTTTCCCTCAAAAAGGAAGATCACATTATCTCCTTCTCTTTTCTTTCCTTGTTTCCATGTGTTACTAGGACCGTATTCCACTGGGTTTCATGGAATGCTCAATGTGAGGTCTGGAACACTGGAATCAATTTTTTTAGAATACTGTTTCTCCCTTGACTGTTAGTTACCTAAACACTATAAAACAAGGAAGCAGCATGTTGACTGAAATGTTATGGAGTAATGCATAATACTTGAACTCTGCATGTTTTGCCATATGGGTCATAGAAGCCAAATACACTGCTAGTTTGTTTTACATTTTTGGTGTCTGTCACCAGTGTCTACAATGTCTATAAACAGTCTTACCTAAAGACTTAACTAAAATCTTAGAAGTACATATCTTAGAGCAGGCCAAAACTCTGGCAATCTTATACACGATCTCACTTAAATATAGACAAGACTACTTAAGCCCCAGGAAGTTAAGTGACTCACATAACTAGTGAGTGGCAGAATGAGAACATAAACCTAAGAACCCTGTATTTCTCAGTCTACTGTTCTTTTGTCTAATCTGTAATGCCTCCCTAAGACAAGAAAAACGACAAAAAACAAGATCTTTGGAAATGAAAGGGAATTTAAGAAATTATTTGACTTTTGAAAATTACAAGTGTTAGTTGTGTTAATGTGTTAACACAAATGTTCTAGTGAACACACATGTTAACCTTTGAAAGTAGACTTTGCTTGTAAATCTCCTTAGTTAGTATACAGTAGCAGAACACAAAATATTTTTCACGTTTACAGAACACCAAACAATTTTCAGTAATGGTAAACATTACTAATTTGATTTTTATGAGATTTGGTAGTAAAATACAAATATTAATAAAATAATAATCTTCCTAGGAATTTCCTATAATAAAATTATTTTGTGCCCATTAGAAGAAACTATAGAAAAGAAAAAAAGGAAAAATTAATTCATCATCTCATGATCTAGCTTACCTGTACATTTAAAGACTGAGCAGCAGCCTGTAAACTTGTTCCAGCGAGCTGGACCTGTAAGCAAATTGGGCAACTGTAATTCAACAGTGTTGACATTCATTCCTAGAATTTGTTATCAAATAAATACTGCAAAAACCTCTATTAAGTGTATATTACTGAACAGAACTGAAAACATAAAGGCTTCTTGAGTTAGAATTTCATCAATGAATGCATAGTATCTTTCTCCGTGTAATAAAGTGCTGAAGATGATTTTCTATACTAAGTAAACATCACTGAGGCAGGCCACGCTTGTGATCTTTCACATTATTTAACATTCTTGTCTGTGTTCATAGGGTACTTACATTTTAAAAACTTAGTCTATCACCTATACTACGTTAAAGAACACAGTTATCTTTGTATATTATTTTTCATTTGGTTCATAGAAGCCAAATACACTGCTAGATTTAAGTTTTGTTTTAAATTTTTGGTGTCTGTCACCAATGTCTTTAAACAGTCTTACCTAAAATCTTAGAAGTACATCATCTTAGAGCAGAGCAAAACTCTGGCAATCTTATACATGATCATTTCAAATAATTATTAACTAGCTTATTTCAAATTTCCCATAATGCACCACAGTAACAATTTTACACATAAACAGACCTGCACAAGAATTCATTAAAACATTTAGTCATAATGTAAAACTCTTAGCTAAAATTAAAAATCTGAGGGCTGGCCAAACAGCTCAGCAGATTAAAAGCGCCTACAAGCAGGTGCAGGGCCAGGAGTTCAATCCCTGGGCCTGCCTTACTGGTCCTGCCCCTGGGGCGCAGTGAGATGGCACTGGTGGTGCACTCCTATAATCCTAGCTCTAAGGAGGCTATAAACAGGCGGATCACTAGAAGTCCAATCTAGTAGCAACACCATGATAATTCCTGTAGACCTTTCCCTAAAATACAAAAACAAACAAACAAAAAACCCCACTTAATTATCTATCCTATGAGCTGCACATAAAAATTTGTTGTAGTATTTAACAAGTACTTCTATTATATCCCTACCATAAGTGGAAAACCTGCGTAATCATGGATTTAACAGCAGACAAACCCAAATTGGGGAACACCACAAAGTAACTACTTTGTACTGCTCCAAAAATTGCGCACTAGACAATTAACTAGGGTAGAATACATGTAAGCCTAAATTAGCCTAGTAGCAATGGGGGTAAAAGGTAAGAAACATGAAACAGCTGGGTGTGGTGGTGCATGCCTGTAATCCCAGCACTTGAGAGGCTGAGGCAGAAGGATCAGTGTGGCCTTGAAACCTCAAGATCAGCCTGAACTGCATAGTGAGAGACCCTGTCTTGAACAGACCAAGAAAACAAAACAAAAAAACCAAAACAAAACATGAAACATATTGGAAAGTAAGACATAAGCATTCATAATGCTTGTGGTAAAATGATGATGTAAATGAAAAAAAAGTTTTAAATTATTCCAGGGTTCAAATCTGAGATGAAAAAATGGTAATGTCTTCAATGAGGACAATAGTAAGTTCCATTTTGACTATATATCACGTGGCAGTAAGACATTCTAAAGTTAAATATAAATGTTAGTATGAAACTCAGTAGAGTTAAGAACAATGTCCTTATGAAGTGGATAACCTTGTTAGTAGATAAGAAGTTTATGCCCAAAGAAAACAATACCAAAAATAAGACAAAAGACCCAGGATTTAAGGAGATATTTTAAATATAATGTGATAAGTATAGTGTAACCTAACATGATAATATGTTTAAATTAAGACTTAAAGGCAGGAAAGAGTTAGAAGAGTTTCAGGTACAAAGTTATATGATTTTACTTAAATAATGACATTCCTGAGTAAAACCTTTTGTTAGGGTCTCAATACATACACAATTTGGACTCACAGATCTTCCTCATTTCTGCCTCCCTAGTGCTGGGATTATAGGTGTTCGCCACTAGGCTCGGACTCCATCACAGGCTCAGTGTGCCTGGGGGCGGGGCTGACATGGCATGCAGGGCCAGAGATCCAAAACCTGGCCCCTGTGCTTACCTAAGCAAGCAGTTAGTTGGCTGAGCTATACCACTCACCTTTCCAAAATTCTTGAGTAGCCAGTTTATTTTTGTGTTCTCTTTCCCTCTGTAGTATAGCTAATATATGAATAACAAAAAGCCATGTTTACTTTTTTAGGGGAAAAAAATCATGGCATCAGGATAACAAAAGCTAAGATAGACATTTGTAACCTCAAATTAAGGATCTCATACTGAAGCAAAAAACAAAATGGTCTGAAGCTGTTTTAAAGGAGAAATGTGATCTTTGACCTCATAGGCTTACACAGCAGGTCTTATGCAGTGATACCTATCTACTCTGTTCAACAAGAAATTCTTTTTTTAAAAATTTGTATTTTAGGGAAGGGTCTACAGGATGTTCAGAGTCTCACTACTAAATCGACTTGTAGTGATCTGCCTATTTACAGCCTCCCACAAGCTGGGATTATGGGTGTGTGCCACTACACCCAGTCTCACTTGTCACCTCAGCATGCTATGGGGGCAGGGCTGGCATTCGCATGGATTGAACTCCTGGCCCCTGATCCTGCTTGCAGGAGCTTTAATCCGCTGAGCTATTTGGCCGACCCAAAAATTCTTCTTTATTGCCCTACATAGCTGTGCGGTCAGTGGTTATATGGTGAACTACACTGTAACAATTCTATACTAACCATTTAGAATGGTACCTAATAATGGTGGCAACTAGCACTAGGTTTTAAATAATTTTAAAAGCCTCACACTCTGAAATAATATCCCCAAGCCCCAGCATGCTGTCTCAGTCTTACTCTAAAACTTGTGCTTGAGCTGAAGATTCTACCTGATGGAGATGTCCAAGGAAAGCCTGGGCCTGGGCTGTTGAGATTGCTCCTCCAACAGGCACAGGCTGCTTCTGAAAGTCCAAACCATTGGTTTGTGTGCCTAGAGAGCAAGCAAAAATAATTTTAACTATTGAAATAAACTCCAAAGAAATAGTCAAGTATCAGTTATTAATATTCATTAGGAGCCTATTTTACATAAATAATTTTCTAAATACTTCCAAGGGAAAGAAATTCAAAAGAAAACAAAGCGGAAGAGTTTCTTTTGAAAATGTAGGACTACAGGAAAAGCACATAACATTAACGAAGTTTAATGAATAGAAATAAAATGGTAAATAATGAATTACAATCATAAGGTATGTTACAGAACTCAGGTATAGATGCTGGGTTTGGGATAGGCATGAAACTTCGGATGGCTTTACAAAATCATTTTCATTACTAGAGTACCACAGAGACAGATCTCCAAAGAGTTATAAGGAGTGCTTGCTTCTGTTCACATTTGGCCTGATACTTGGCCAGGATAGAAATTCACTGGTCATCTTACCAATAACAAAACAGATTTACTACTGACTTAAACTCTTTAATGAAAGGCAATTTAATGGCAAAAGGTTGTACAATAATCGTAAGAAAACGTAGTTATACTGTTTCCTAAGAAGTTTGCTACATATATCTTCTTAACTAGGGCTCTGCTCTAGTTTTCAAAACGTTTGGCCAAGTTTTTGATTTTGGAGTAGGATTAATTTATAAAAACATGTGGAACCTTAATACCCAGAAATATCTTCTGAGGGCCAAAATTAGGTAGAAGATAATAGATTAAAGATAGGTAAAAATGAGATGAGGTAATTTCAATTTTAATATTTTTTTAAAAAATCACAGCTTCAAGATACAAAGTTACCCACAGTTACTGTCTTCTTTCTTTCCTAAGCCCTGCTTTTCTTCCTGGCTTCTCACAGATTTCTTTTTTTTTTTTTTTTTTTTTTTTGTCTTTTTGAGACAGGGTCTCGCTATGCAGTTGAGGTTGGCCTTGAGCTCACTTTTGTAGCCCAGGCTGGTCTCGATCTTGCACCGATCCTCCTGCCTCAGCCTCCCAAGTGCTGGGATTACAGGCGTGAGCCACCATGCCTGGCCTCACAGATTTCTAAGAATCTTTAAGATCACGTGTTTCTGTTCTGATACTATAAATCTACAAATTCCAAAAACTTCCACGCTAAAGGAAGCAGCACTGAAAACTGGGTACCACAAATCTATACTTCTAACACATGCAAATAGTTTGCATTTTAACCTAGCTAAGGAGTAACCTGACAGACTCTAGGAATACACATCCTAGATTTTTTGTCTTGGGGACATCAGCAAGATCACAAAACTACACTTATCCCTTGAGCATCCAGAGTCCTACTGTGCATGCTAATAAATTTGTCTATGCTAGCCGCTGCCTTGTTCTATAATTCTTTTCTGTGATAAGCCAAGCCTACTCCACAGAAATTTGAGAAGGGGAAAATTAGTGTCCTTATTTCTTTTTTGCAGGAGTGCCTAGGAACCACAGGTGATAATGATATAAATTTCAAATTACTACAGTCAGTTATTTAGAAGAAGCCAGAATTCTTTGCACTGAGTAAAATGTCAGGAACTCCAGACATGTGTATGGCCCAACGCTTCCTGTTCCTCTGGAACATTTCACTTCCCATCTTCACACTTAAGTGTGCACACATACTCAGATCTCAACAAGGAGGAGACATAAGTTAGAATTTTGAAACTATTTCTTTTTTTTTAAATTTTATTTATTTATTTTTTTCTTGTTTCAGAACCTTTGTTTGTTTATTCACTCATTTTTATGGTCAGCCCAGCCCGCCCCGAGGTCAGGGCTGGCGCAGATTGTGGTGCCGGGGATCGAACCATGGTCCTTGCAGCTGCCCAAGCTTTTCCAAGCAGGCGCTTTAGACCACTGAACCATCCCGCTGGGCCCCTTGAAAGTATTTCTAAAAGGTGCTAATTTCTGTCATTATGTATCTCAATTTCTTTGGTGTACTGCATGAAGGGCTATAATTATGAAAGGAATATATATGTTCATTTTCTTAAAAGTTCATACGGATCACTTTCCCCCTCAGAGTATCCTGCGAATAGGAAACTATAGATTAGATATATTCAGCTGATGGAATTAAGAGTACTCAGGGCCAGCAAAATAGCTCAGAAGATTAAAGTGCCTGCAAACAGGCACAGCGGCCCAGGGTTTGATTCCCGGGCCCGCCATGCTAGCCCTGCCCCGCCCCTGGGGCGTGCTGACAAGGCAAATGAGACTGAGCGTGGTGGCGCCTGCCTGTAATTTCAGCTCTTAGGAGGCTGTAAACAGGTGGATCATTGAGTCCAATCTAGTAGACCCTTTCCTAAAATCCAAGCAAAACCCCAAAAGTTAATACTCATAAAGTAATTGCAAACTAGAATAAAATGAAGTTTAACATAGTTACTTCCATAATGCCATACACTGAAGTTTCACATTTATTTATTTATTTATTTTTGAGACAGAGTCTCGCTATACAGTTGAGGCTGGCCTAGAGCTCACTTTTGAGGCCCAGGCTGGTCTTGAACTTGCACCAATCCTCCTGCCTCAGCCTTCCGAGTGCTGGGATTATAGGCGTGAGCCACCACGCCCGGCTATGTTTCACAATTTTAAAGCTGTGCATTTTGTGATTAGTGGTTGCCTTGATTTCTACATAAGAAATCATTACTTATGTAAGGATTTTAACATTGTTGTCCATTTGCTTGTCAATGTTAATAAAATCAAGGAAAGAATCATGCACAATTACAGATAATTGCTCATGATGTACTGCACACACCAATAGATCTAAAAGATGAGATTGTGACAAACAAAAACAAGTGCTTTTAGGACCAAATAGAGTCCATAAAAATTCTACACACTGATTCCACCTTCTAATGCCTATAAAAATGGTAACAAGCTCCTTGAAAGTCACAAAGCATTAATTAACATAAGACTAATTCTTGGTACAATGGTCTACAAGTAGACCACTGCTACTAGTATTAGTATTTATGTGCTATGGCTCTCTTAGGAAAATATGATGGTATGTATTTATACTGTACATCCAGGAGCCCATTATCTTTGATACACAAATTAATCAATTCCAAGTCCATCTCTAATGACTCTAAGGGTCACAGCTTCTTCTCCTACTCATCCCAAAGCCATGAACCAGAGACCACTCCTATAACCCAGAGCCCTGTGAAATGATTCAAACTAACTAATCCTTACCTGGACTCCCTTGCCCTTCCCAAGGAAAACCCAACCCATGCCACCTCTAGGATCTCTCAGTATAGTGAACTTTGTTTTGCTGAACCTCTATTGTATGCCTTTTTGTGGCTGTAACTGACTAGCCTTTAAATATAAAACACTACTCAAAGATACTAAGTTAGTCAGGTATGATAGTGTGTGCTTGTGATCCCAGCTAGTTAGGACGTTGAAGCAGGAGGAGTCCAAGTTCGAGGACAGCCCAAATAACTCAGTGACTCTATCTCACAGTTAGAAGGATGGTGGTATTGGCAGTGAGTTGGGATTGTAGCTCAGGTAAAGTACTTTTCTAGCATATGCAAGACCCTGGGTTCAATCCCCAGTAGTTCCCAAATATAAAAAGGTATTAAGGTGAACAAGAACACTCAGCAAACTCAGATAAATACAGAGATTCAAGATGGAAAGGCAGATAATTTCTTCTTAAATAAGCTGTCTGAAGCTCCACTGTAAGGTGAGGGGTAGAAGATACTGTATTACATAGAAATGATCCTTGTAAAACTGAGGTAAAAGGAAGAGAGGGGAAATGGATGTGCATACCCTAAAAGGACTTGAGTATGAGGAGACAAAGTGCAGTGAGCCAAAGCCCAGAAGCATCTGGGTTTGTGTTTGGGAGACTAGAAACAATGGGAAAAAGAACTATAGGAGTTAGACTGTTTGGGGGAAAAGGTGAGTAATGTAAGATTAACATAAGACATTTAGAAATTGCAACACTTAAAAAATCTACAAAATGTGTAAAGAAGGCATTTAGAAATGAAAGGGTAAAGCTAGGAATTCTATAGTCTTCATCATAGTACTCCTAAGTTTTGGATCTTATATAAAAAATTTAAGGAATCTTAAGTCATGTACAAGATGGCACAAATAATGGAAAAGCCAAGTTATAAAGACTGGGTCCCTTGGTTTTGCCTGGTGGCTGATCTGCTTGATAGGTGAGAAGAATCCTTATACACCTTTGACCGATTTTCCAGCTTCCATAGCACCCAATACTTAAGTGATTTAGTGACACCCTGCCTCAAAACTTAAAAACAAGGAGTGCCAGTGAGATAGCTTGGCAGACTTAAGTACCTGCTTAGGCAAACACAGGGATACAGATTTGATCCTTGGCACCACATGCTGTGTTGGCTCAGCCCTTAGTGTGCTGAGCCAGGCATCTAGACAAGGTGTGGTGGCACATAATTGTAATCCCACCACTGGGGAGGCTAAAAGCAGGAGGATCACCATGAGTCCGAGCTGCATAGTGAGACCCTGTGCCAAATACATTAAAAAAAAAAAAAAAAAAAAAAAAAACTTGGAAAAACAAGGGAGGGGGCTGGGGATGTAGCTCAGGGCAAGGTGCTGGCTCAATCCCCAGTACTACCATAAAACAAAACTCAAAAATCAGCCCAAGGGGCCGGTGAGATAGTTCAGTGACCTGCTTAGGCAAGCTTAGGCAACCACAGGGACCACAGTTCGATCCCCAGCATGACATGCTATGCCAGCCCCACCCCCTGGGCAGGCTGAGTTGGCCATAACTTACATATGTACATGCATGCATACACACATACACACATAGTTTAAAAAAAAAAAAAAAAAAAAAAAAAAACCACCCCAAAAGTGCACGAAGCAAAGTAGAAATAGAAAAGACCTAAGAATATTCTATGATGAATATAGTGAGGAAGAGGCAAATCAAAGGATAGTACATGTTTTATAGTTAAGATCTACCTGAGAGACAGGTAAACTTTTTATGGAATTTAGGAAGTCCTCAGACCCCAAGAAGTTCTGTTTTTCTCTTTAGAGTGAGCAGCCAAAGGTGCAAGAAGCAAAGATTTCCTTCTTGTATGAGTAGATCATACTATTCAGCTTTGCACAGGTTTAAGCATTCAGTACCCAGCTTAGGTGGCCCCATTCTTATTGTTTCCCATTTCTTTTACTCCAAAACAATAGTTTGTACCTATTTACTGTAAATATATATGCATTTGCTAATTTTCCATCATTATGTGGAAAGGAGGAGGAGAAATAAAATTGAACTAACATATAAGCAACATTGGTGAATCTCAAACATACCAATATCGGTGAAACCCTAAAAGGCTCCATCTGGATGATCTCACTGATAATAATGTGACATTTTGAAAGACAAAATGAAAAAGGAACCACTGAAAGAACTAACTGATCTCCTTGTTTTGCAAATAAGAAAAGTAAGTAACATATAGAAATAATAACCCTCCCTCAACTCTCTCAGTTATTCTTTTTGCCATATCATCCTGCGGTCAAGGAGTTTAAGTCAATGCTTAGTTATAAGGAGTATTAATTAAGTGATTAATCCACAATAGGAACCAAGGGTAGGCTCATAAGGAGACAGCAGATGATGAAGTATTACAATTTGGGACTTGGGTTTTTATCTCATAGATTGTTTCCCTACCCTTAATTCTTTTACATGAAAACAGGCATTTTATTTTATTTATATTTATTTATTTATTTATTTATTTATTTATTTATTTATTTATTTATGTCTTTTTGAGACAGGGTCTCACCAGCAGTTCTGGCTGACCTTGAGCTCACTTTTGTAGCCCAGGCTGGTCTCGAACTCACACCGATCCTTCTGCCTCAGCCTCCCAAGTGCTGGGATTACAGGCGTGCACCACAATGCCCGGCTAAAACAGGCATTTTAAAAAGGTATCAAATCAAATTACTATTTATTTATTTATTTATTCATTCATTCATTCATTCATTCCTCAAAGATACTTCTATAACTCAAAATCAAAGTTGTAGCACATGAGAAATATTATTAGATTTAGTAATAACAACTTAGGTTAAAAAAAAAAGGCCTCCAAACAGAAAAACATATCAAAATATTTATAGCAAACATATCATCCTGTATTTCTGAAAGTTTCTAGCATGAGTATTATAATTAGCAAAACTTCTTGTTCAGTTTCACCTTTCCTAAATGGGCTTCAAGTTATCTTTCAAGGTCGTCTCCAAACTGATCTCCTTCTTAAAGCACACAGACTTAGCTGCTTAATTTCAATTCTTGAGTAGACTTAGTTTTTGTACAGGAAGGACAGTTCTCTATATATGAGAATGGAATCTGTATCCTCTGAAAATGTATAAACAGGATAGGTGACAGACACATCAGGGAGCAAAGCAGAAGAAGAGCAGGGGAGTCAGAAAAAGCCAGGACGATATCTTTAATAGGCTCAAAATGTAAATGCTTTCAAGTCTCTTCTTTACCTCTGAAAGAGCCAGTCTTTAATATCCAGCCTGGAATCTATTTTCTTTAGGAAGACTTTGTGGGCTAGCCTATTCATAAATAAGCTTTACTTGAATCTTAATTCGATTAAACCCAACAGAATTAAATCAGAGTAAAAATGTTGGCTGCAGAGAACTGTTTTTTTTTTTAACTTGGGAATTCTTTTTTGAACAGAACAACACTAATTTGTTCTAAATGGATACCTAAACCCTCAATCTTTTCTCAGATCTGTTATGACCCTACTGCATAGATAGTGTCAAAAGCAGATGCTTCCTCTCTATCCTCTGCCTAGTTAGGAATTTGGGATGCATGAGGACCTATATTAAATTGAATCAAATTTTGTCCCAGTAATAATATCATCAGCCCCTTAAACTGGACACTTAATCTGTCTTGTAATACAAAGGACTTCTCTGTGAATTTGGAGCTTACATATTTTACACAATTTGCAGTTTTTTTTTTTCTTTCTTAATGATGGGCCTTTTATTGATTTCCACATATACCACTGTTAAAGTTCTCCATTCTTCTACTCATTTTTTTTTTATTAGAAGAATTATTTTATTTTATTTTATTTTTTTCCAATTCTTTTATTCTTTAAATTTAACAATGGTTATATTACATATTTTCATCATCGGATCAGTTTAGATTAATACATATAGGTATATAAGATTGATCAAACAACTAAACATTAACCTTTCTAAAT